>CM046379.1:6646763-6760763 GCA_025413485.1 Ficus microcarpa | reverse complement strand
TGCATTGCATATGGCACTGAGGTCTTCCGACAAGGTACGTAAATAAATATCAAGATATGCATTGGTGATTAAAATTTCACTTATATGCTTGAATCAAATGAGAAGAAATTTTCATCTATTATGAAGGTCAATGGAGCTGTAGTAATATCGGGAAGTCCTGGGTTAAAAGATGAAGTGGCAAGAAAAATACGTAGAGCTGTAGATGATTCTTGGGCACGGTTACTTGTTTCATATGGTTTAGACCACTTTCTGGACTCCTGGTATGCTGGACAATTGTGGAACAGGTGATTTTACTTATTTATTCTTGTCCTGCCTGGTTCTCCTGATTGTCATATTTAAATGTTGAACTAAAATATTCGAACTTTGGTACATGTGATGGTTGTTACATTGGGCAGCTTAAGAGAACACCCCAAATTTAATCAAATAGTATGTAGCCGCCTCCATCACCATGAAGACGTGCCCAGGCTTGCAAAAGTTCTGTCTGATTCAAGCATTGGGAGGCAGCTGTAAGTTCATTTCTTTTCGAGTTTCATTTTAAATTATTTCTCTCTTTTGTTTTAAATCATGTTCCTTCTATGCAATGCAGCAGCTAATTGTTTCCAGTATAAAAATCGTAAAGGTTCTTGTTTGGGATTGCAGCATTGCGCAAATCTGCGGATATTGACGTAAAATTAATTTTGTTCTGAAGTCCCATTGAATATGCTTCAAATGTTACTGTGAAATTTCTTCATCTCTTTGCTCCTCCTTATTCATGGAATAGCAACATGTTAGCATAAAATTTCCCCGTCTTTGTGTCAAATTCGTGGCCACATCCCATTTCTATAGTTTCCATCTTTAAGCCAATGCAATCCCTCTAATATTGAATTCTCGGTTCTTTTCTTGTTATAAACCATGATCTTGAACTAGCTTTCCTGGAAATTCATTGGCACCATGAAAATTCTTATCTTGGTAGTTTTCGACGTTCTATTTCAGTTCTCTTCTCCTGCTTGTCCATACATCCTCAATAAACCACAGAGTATGACGTGTAGTTTTTTTGCATAGCAGGCCGTTGTGGGACGACTTGAAGCAGTGCAAAACACCGCTTTTAATAATTGTTGGAGAAAAGGATGAGAAATTCAAGAGAATAGCTCAAGTTATGTCGTATGAAATTGATGGCGCTAGGGAGACTGGAAATGGCCTGCCAAGAACTAATTGTGAAATGGTTAAGATACCAGACAGTGGGCATGCCGTACATCAAGAGAACCCTCTTCCTGTCATCACTGCTTTAAGACGATTCGTGACGAGACTTGAACCGGCCTCCAATACGGTCTGAAGGTCTCTTCAGGCAAGAATTATCTATTGCAATACAATATTTGGATTTGATATTCTCAATTAAATAGTTGCTTATTGTTTAGCAATGTGCTTCTATTTTTTATCTGTAAAAAGTTCAAAGCTTTTGAATTTTTTTTTTTTTTTTAATGTTTCTTTTGCCTACAAATGGAAATACTTGCTATTAAAAAAAAAAAAAAGGAAAAGAAATACTTGAAGTAAAATTAGGAAAACAGAGCTTATTAACGTCCAATAAAGAAAAGGAAATCTTAGGTCAGCCTCAGGAAGGACTAAGAAACAAGATTCTAATTCGAGATTACAGAGATTTTTTTTTCTTCTGTTGGAAAAACAATTACAGAATTGCGCAGCCTAATTTGATCTCTAAGTAGCTCTGGAGTCTACTGAGTGCTAGTATGATACAATTACTTTTACAATAAGCACACAAACCAGTCATATATATATATATAGGCACATAAACACATAAATACACACCCGTTGAGAGAAGCAGCTAGCATCGGGAGATTATCACATTCTAACTAAGTTGATACCGACTAAACCTCCCTCTAGCGCCAATCAACTTGCTTATTATTATTAAAATGGAAAGGAAAAATACAAAGAGTCAAAACTCAAAAGGCAAGCTTACTAACACAAAGCCGCTCTCCTAATTCGAAAAACAAGGGAACCATGAGCCACGCCAAGATGGCAACTACTACGGTCATAGACACGACGGCCAACAACAGGCAACACCTCGCCAGTCTCGGGTATCTTCGGCGTAAAGGGATGGTCATGAAGGATCCAAAGGAGGAGAAATTGAGGGACAAGATAAAAGCGTGAAACGAAGACGGCCTGTTCTTGAAAATGATGGTGGGAACCCAGTTCCCATCTATCTTCTGGTAAGGTAATTGGATAAGAACAAGAACTGTGGCTACTGATATCCATAATATTAACTTCTCCAGTACTTGGGATTCTTTGTATGGAATATTTCCATACTTATCCAAGGGTTGAGAAGCAAAAAATTGTCCCTTCATGGAGCTTCTACTCTCTGGTGATGGGAGGAATTAGGTTTGCAAATTCATATAGAAGTTGCTTACATTTTCTGACCTCTTCTCGTTTTCTTGCGTGTTGACTTTTTGTGTATATATATATATATATATATATATATTCTTATCGTATTGTAGAAGTTAATATCGCGTTTTCCGTTTCTGTCAAGTTAATTAATAGACGGTATGGTTTTAATTTTGGTACATACAAACATTTATATTTACTTAAATTTTTTCCAATACGGTACCAATAGTCTTAAAATGCTCATACGTAATTATGTGTGATTAGCTGCATGACCAATTCTTTTGATTATCAAACTACAATATTGTGAGAATAGTTCTGTTCTCTACTCCTATTATATTTTGATCTACAATTTATTTCGAGAAGCTTTGAATTTTAGAACTAGCATGATAGCTGTAGTAGTAACATTAATATTATTTTATTGCGCATAGCATGAGTATGCATTTGGTGCATAGGTTGAAACTAAATTTTTTAGGTTGGAATTGAGTCGAACTGAATGTGTATTTGATGAGGTGTTTGAATTGTTGAAACTAAAAAGTTTAAAAACTCAAAATGTCTTTAAAAGAAAAAAAAAAAATCACTATAGAGCTTGTTTTATTTGTTTTGAAATTATATACAATTTAAAAAAAAAATTTTATCCCATTTGGACTTGTATATACAAAATTATGGATTTTAAAAGTTTAAATTACAAAAACTATGAACAGTAAAATCAATACTGACTTTTCAGAAAAACACAAAAATAAATTGAATTTTTTAATTTTGGATTGAATTGGACCTTAGGTCCAAATACATACTAAATGCCGACCTACATGCCTGGTGAGTAAAGCATGTATATATATATATATATATATATATGAATATGTACATGTGTGTGTTAAGATATGCAATTTATAACTCTTATTTGATAAAAATATATAAAAACACTTGGAAATTTCGAACTTGAGCTCCTATTAAGACATCTCCCCTCACACCCACTTAGCCCTATTGGGTTGTAAAGCATGCATATATAGTCAGTTGTTTTTTAAATATAAATGGAGAGAAATTATGGGGGTGTTTGATGTGTTAGTTTGAGTTGAAATATTTTAGTTGTAATAGTAAATTTTTTTGAATTTTCAGAAAAGATAAAAAACTTTTTGGAAAAAAGACAAAAACTTTTTAGGAAAAAGACAAAAAAAAGCTTGAAATGAGTTTGAAATAGATGGTTTGCCATCCTCCCCCTATATTAAAGTTTAGCACATCAAAGGAAAAGACACATTATATAAAGAAATTTAGAAACCGACAATAAAGGTTAAAAAAAAAAAAAACTAGGAATCTAATCAACGGACCAAGATTTGGGATACATAAAGTAACTTGCTTAAGCTCCAAGTTTCTTTTTATTTTTTATTTTTTATTTTATTTTTTGAGACTTAAGCTCCAAGTTTCGATTCAATATTTGCACTATTTCAGCATTTATCTTGATCATTGACTTGGACTTCGAGACACTCAAGCTGGTAGTTGGAATAGGACGTTACAATAGTTCTCTACTCTTCATTTTTTCTATTATATATATATATATATATATATATTTTAGAGTAATAATTCTGTCTTGGCAGTTTTGCTAGTCAGTCCAATTACCTTACAGATTTTTAATCTTAGGCCTGTATGTATACATCAATCGTTTTCGCGTCTACAAGCAAACAGTTGGCAGCCACAATTTTCCATGTAAATTCCGGAACGTAACTGTCTTTGCCTTAATTTGTTTATTAAAAAAAAAAAAAAACTGTCTTTGTCTCAATTAAATTTATGATGTTACTGACGTGATAATATAGATTAAAGGGGTTTCCTATTGACCAAGGAAAAAGAATAAAAACCATGGTTATGTATCGTACGCAAGTAGTAAATAAATAAATTAATCTTGTCTAGATTCGAGAGAAAAACTGACTCAATTATTGTTTCAATAATAAATCAACCGATAGAGCATAGCTAAGTCATCAATCTAAACCGAAAACAGAAACGTTTGCCCTGGTCTATGCAAGTATAAATTAAAAAATATATATGTACGTATGTAAATATATCTCTGGAAAAAAATGCCTTTTTTTTTCTTTGATAGAAAAATGACTTTTTGACTACCCATGTACCACACACCAGTATGTATCTAGGATAAACTATATGGCGCAGAAATTTCTATATATTGATGGTATTACGATAGTTCTTGTCCCGCCATTAATATTGCATAAATTAATTTCAGTTTGTCGTAAAAGATGAGGCAAATTACTAAAATTTTATACGATCTAGTAACTTTAAGAGATGTGATTGTCAAAGAGTTTAAGCTAAGTTTGCGTTTGGTTTGCCGATTAGATATACAAATTTTAAGTTAGAGTTAATTAATTTTTCAAAAACTAATTATAATTTTTTATTGAGTTTTTTTTTTTTTTTTAAAAATTGAAATAAAAAATATAATTTAATTAAATAAAAATTAAATATATTTATGACTGAGGACTGAGTACTGATTCAAATTAGTGTTGATTACGCAACGTGGTGCATAGCGACTATTCCAATGGGAATATTCATTTTGACTTCACTTGTAATTATTCTGCCGAGGTTTTTCAGAGGAAAACGAAAATGATTAATTTCTTTTTCATTCTTGAATTGTTGATATGATCGTATTTTTATTTCTTAATTTTAAAATGTCAAATTTTTTTTTGAGCTATATTAGTTTGTTCCAGAATTGTCGTGTGGTCCAAAGTATTGTTAAAAAAAAAAAACAAAAAGGGCATATAGTTATCACATGAACATCATAAGTACCTAAAATATAATTATTTCTGTTATTTTCGCGTTCTAGAATCTTTTTTTAATTTTGGATTTCTATTTTTGAAGCTGTAAATCCTAACATACGTAATCTTAACATAGTATCTACTTTTTTTAAGTAGTGTTTTGGTCCAAGGATTATAATTGTAAGACAAATTGATAATTTGAGATGTAATGAAATTTAAATACTTAAATGTCCGCTTGAATCATAGATAAATACTCCCATATAGTGGGAACACTCGGAACCTTGCCACATAAACAGGAAAGAGAGACACATCAAGAGGCCATCCAGGAAATTTCTCACACCGTTGATTACGCAACATCGTACGTCATGATATTACTAGCTGTTATCCAATAAGAATATACCCCCTAAATACGCATGTGAGAAGAACATTATCCCATTCACCCATTCTACGCCAAATAGTTCACTTGACTATATATAGTCAAGCTCAATATATATATATATATCTTCTATTCTCTGTGTGTGTGTATATATATATTGATATAAATGATCTGTATAGCCTGGAAAATACGAACAAAGCAATCCCCAACCAGCTAGCTAGGTAATCGCCAGTTAATTAGAATATGTAGTAGTATCAGTTTAGGAAGCCATAGCCAAAGTACCATTGTGATCCTTGGAAATTCAAGAGTAGTATTCTTATCATGCATGAATACAACCACATCCTAGTCAGGCAATGCAACCTTCACCCCAAGCCGCCCGGATGCCTCCGGTCTCTGTTGATTGCCATGAAATTGATCTCTCCGGCACTACTGGACCGCCGCCAGGTGCACGAGCCGGTACCGGTACCTCAGCCATACCCCACCATGAACCTTCCGAGGTCGGCTTCGAGTCTCAGGCTGGGTCAGTTGATGTCTCCTCCTCCTACCCCACCCTAACTAGCCCACACCCACATTTCCCATCTCCATTAGTAGTCTCCCACCTTCCAAATTCACCTCCACCTCAACAGCTTTACATTACTGGTACCAGTCCACATATCAAAGCCAAACGGCACCCCTTTAAGAGATCATCGTTTATAGCTTACAGACTCATCGAGAACCAGCACGTGTATCGTAATTCAATTACGAGTTCAGAAAATGCTGGAAACGACGCAAAAGATGGAGACGAGGGTAATTCCATCATACAAGTTCTGAGAGCAGAGCAACTCGGGAGAAACACCTTTCTCCTATGCATCCCGATCGCCTCCGGCTTCGTAACGTACTACAACCCAACCGCCATACACCTTCACGGTCGTTTGGTTATGCTGGTTGTGACTATCGGAGCCACCAGTATCTGGATCGGGCTACTCCTGCGCAAGGTGTGGCCCAGAGTGGCCACTGCCCTGGAACTTCTTGGAGTTGGGTTTATGCTTGTTGCCCTTTTCGGATACCTCGCTTTGCATCTTCCTGGAGACTTTTTGTGGCTGCCCGTGCTATGTCTGGTTCTCTCTCTAGTACCTCTCGGAGTCGCCTTCTTTCGCCGAGAGAAGCCACCTGAAATCGGAGTAGACGTCCCTGCAGCTTTCGGTCTCGCATAGCTTGCGGAAAATTGCTCCTCTTATGAACTTATAGCTAGTGCCACTAGGCCTAGCAATTTCTGTAGTCCCTCTGTAACTTATACCTTTCAGCCTATATAAGTGGTTTGTTGTCGTCTGGATTTATGATCCAATTAGGCCTATAGTCGAGGTCATCTTCACCCTTTTTTTTTTTTTTTTTTTTTTTTTTTTAAACGTGTGTCTTGTTATATGTACAATATATGTATATGTTTCGGTTCACCTGTACGCTTTGATATTAAATAAATTGAAGGTGAAAGTTATATAGTTGATACATTTTGCAAGAATTATCCAAGGTTAGCTTTCCATAAGCACTAACAAGCTAGTTTTGCTTCCTCGAGATACTTGTATATGCCTAAATCTTAGCATGCACTCCAAAAACTTTTGGTAAGGTCGGGTGCATTGTATTTATCTAAAAGTAATATAATGTTTGGTAACATATATACGTTGGATAATTTAGTAATATGAAATTAAAAACTAACATACTATAGTAATTATGACATCTAACAAAAAAACTATGTATTGGATCATATAACATAATTTAAGTATCCGAAAGACCATTATTTGAGCAAACATATCAAATGCTTTATATGTATCAAAGACTGATAGCAGGGTTGAAGTTTGGGAACACATCCGGAACAGTAGTTAGGGGTCTAGGGACGGAGACATGGTTGGCATTGGGGTCGGTGTTAGATTTCGACATAGCTAGATTCATTGTCAAGATCTAAGAATAGGGTCGGGATTGGAGTAAAGAGCCGAGTTAGGATCTGAGACCGGGAACAATATTGAGATCTGGCATAGGGGTCAGGTTCGGGGTTAGAAATTGGGCAGTGGGTTGTGATTTGAGAAAGGACAAGGGTTAGAGGTGCCTTGGTCGAGATAAAAGAATCGAGGTCAATATCAAAACCGAGGTACCAAGTATGAGTTAGGATTGAGATACGAGATCGGGTTGAGTTCTAGGACTAAGATAGGAATCAGGATTCGGGGACCGAAACCAAAATTGAGATCTGAGGCAAGAGTTTGGTTACAAAACTGAATAGTAGTTAGACTTTAGGACGAAGATCAGGACTTGGGACCCTTGTCCCTAATACAAATCCTTCATTTATTACTCCCTTCACTTCCAATTCACAACAGGCTGATATTTCTTAAATTAGTGATAATGCGCTCACTCATAATCCTCATTTTTCTCATTCCTTGCAAGGTGTGTCCTCGGCTGATATTCCTCCACCACCCTCCACGTCACCACAAAAAAAAAAAAAAAAATCAACCTCCACAACACCTCACAACAATCATCACATGCAAACTAGAGCCAAAAATCACATTCAAAAAACCCTCACCAAACTTAGTCTCACCACTCTCTATACCCTATCCCAAATTGAACTCACCACCATATCACAAGCTCTAAAAATTCCTGAATGGCAGGCGGCCATGTTTGATGAATTCAATGCGCTTCTACGAAATAGAACTTGGAATCTTGTTCCGCCTGAGTCCTCACAAAACTTGGTCAGTTGTAAATGGGTGTTTTGAATTAAAAGACACCTGGATGGATCCATCGAGCGCTACGAAGCTCGGCTTGTTGCCAAATGTTTTCACCAATGACTAGGAATCGATTACCGTGAGACATTTAGTCCTATCATCAATGCAACCACCTTTCACCTTGTCATCAGTTTCACATTCTCAAAGGATGGTTCCTTAGGCAATTAGATGTTAATAATGCTTTTCTTCATGGACACTTGGTTGAGGATGTTTACATTAGTCAACCCCTGGGCTTTGTTGACAAAAACAATCCTACATTTGTGTGTCATCTTAAGAAAGCTCTCTATGGCTTAAAAAAAGCCCCACGGGCTTTGATTAATGCCCAAAGATACAACTGCAAAATGGTTAGTAGTAGTACAAATTTGGCGGTCATATCTATAGGGAGATGACAACAAAAACAAATAATATTATTAGAGATAAACGTTTAAAATTATTAGTGAAGATATTTTTGGTGAATTTTTGTGACAGAGAAAATAAACAAAATATGAAAAAGATAAGATTTAGGCAGAGAAAAATTCAATAATAAATTAGGCAAAGCATTGTGAATCCTTCATATGCTTCGTTCTCCAATTTGAATCAAATCTTTAATTATGACTTAATTGTAAGTTTCACATCTCAAACAAGTAACCGAAAAATATGGAGTTAAAGACGAATAAAAATAAACGAATGTGTTTCGGTGGATTAAGTCTCAATGTTGAACCAAACAGATTTATCATTATAAGTTATCCAAAATTGATAAAGTACTGTTTTTAGCAAATTGCAGTAAAGACAACTCATAAAACAAATCTTGTAAAAATAGAATGTGACAATATTACATAAAGAAAGCATGACTGAGTTTTATAAAAGATTGGCACAAAATATTGTGAATAGAAAAATGATATAAAGAGATTGAATCCACTAAAACATATAAACTTTACAAAACAAAATGAAAATCAAACCCAATTTAGATTAGTTCACACATGAGTTCATCACTAGCCTCACCAAATTGTCTAGCTTAACTTACAGTTCATCTCACAAAATTCTAAAAAGAAAACATAAAATGAAAATGCAAGAAGAAGAAAAGCACACAAGAAAAACACTCCAAACACTCCAAACTCAGCCAAAAATGCTGACGGAAAAACGTTTACTCTCTTAAGAAGCCCTGATTATAAAGCCATGAAGACCAACATACTAGAGAGAATTTTGACGCAACAAATCTGCTACCCAGGCTGGTAAATCTGCTGGAGACTCGCTGGGCAATTAGCTGCAGCTAAGGTTGCGAGCTTGAGAGAGGGGCCAGGAATCACGGGCTAGGTAGAGAAGGGAATCATGGGCTCAAACCCAATCCAACAATAACACTGAGCAATCTTGCACGTGTACGAGGAGATCACACCGAGTGAACAAAGCCAGGAGACACATGTAGGTCTGCAATTGGCCAATCGTTCCATCAAGAAACCACGGGGAATATTGGAAGATGTTCTGCAGCAAATCGCTAAGTTCTATTACCCCATGGACTTTCTTGTCTTGGACACTGAATCCGTCATTAACATGGAGTCAAAAATCCCCATCATCCTAGGAAGACCTTTCCTTGCCACATCAAATGCTCTCATCAACTGTAAGAATGGTCTTATGAAGATATTTTTCGGGAACATGACTCTTGAGGTGAACATTTTCCACATTGAAAAATAACCACGAGATGACGATGAGTGTCAAAAAACCTTCATGATAGACATACTCTTCCCAGAGGAGGTTCAATTGCAAGGAAATTCCATTAATCCTAAGCACCTTTTTCAAAATTCTAAATATGAAAGCTTTGGTCCTAATGAGTTAGTCGACATTTCAACCATCAATTCCAGGATCAAGGTGAAAATGAAAAAGGCTCCTGATAAGCAGATCATGAGAAAGAATTTTGAGCCAAACCAATAGGTGTATCTCTATGATTCTCACCTGCATCCCTACCCTGACAAGTTGATGTCATGGTGGACCGGTCCATTTGTAGTCAGACGAGTCTTTCCAACGGCACTGTTGAGGTCAAAGATCCAAGCAATGGGAGGATACTAAAAGTCAATGGTCAGAAACTAAAACACGATGTTAAGCAAGTAAGTCAGGTTGAGGAGTTCGCCTTTCACAACCTGATTATCAATCTTTAGTAGTCAACTCAACACTCTTTTCTTTTGTATCATATTTCTTTGGTTTACTTTATTTTACTTCTGTTTCTTTATGTGTTTTTTTTTTTAAAACATTTTGTGTGTTTTTGAGGATCACCCCAACTTGCTTGGATCGCACATCACCCAAGTGTCTTCTTTTTTTGTTCTTTTCTATTGCACGTATCTTAAGACATTAAGGACACTGTTTGATTTCGAATGAGGGTGGTATGCATATTCATGCATAAGGAATTTTGTGTTTGTATGAATAATTTTGAGTCAAAAATTTTGCAACTATCTTAATATGATTTCATGGTGTTGTTTGAGTTAATTGTGCTGTCATTGGTTACTAAGGAATAACTTAGAATACTTGCACACGTCACCAAACCTTGTGGTAAGATGGTTGTGAATGCACTTTAGTTGAGAAAATTCTTAAGTTTAAGTATTTCATTTTTGTAAGTTGTGTGTGCGTAGAGAAAACAACTTTTGAACATTCATTGATCTTGAGAGTTGGTTTTAGTCACTGTTTAGAACAACACTACATGGTTTTGTAGTATAATTGATACATTTGCTTGAGGGATGATTTTTTGTTAGACAAGAACTTTATCATTGTTATCTTTTTTGGATTTGTTTTGTAGTTATCTATGATATCATGAATATATTAGCTAAAAAAAAAAAAGGACAGAGAAAAGAAATAATATATAATAATAACAAGAAAAGAGAAAAAAAAAATGATGAAATTCATTTCTTTTATTTTTGTTGAATTTTCTCATTGTTTATTCAATAAGTTGTTAGTTTTCTCCCGAATATGATGAAATCCTGAAAGCTGGTTTGTGGTAAGAACGGTGGAATGTTCTAAATATTTGGCTCACTTATCTTTTGATCAATGTCTGTTTATATGCTTGACCGAAATGGCCCATCTCAAATTTGAGCGGTTTCTAATTTATTTCCAACTTCATGAGAGAGACTTTACACGAAAATATTTCCAACACCCGTGAGGACGATGGAGTTGAGACTTTTACTTGGTGAATTTTTGAAGCTAAGTGTGTTTTGGTTTGTGGTAGCACACACACACCTCTAAGTTATGAGTGAAATAATCTCTAATAGCATCTTTTGATTTCTCACTAATATTTTGTTAAAAGTGTTTTTGATAGCTTTGCGAAGGTCCGACTCAATTTTATTCATCATAACATGATTTTTTTTGCACTTGAATTGCCAGGGACTAGCAATAACTGATTGGGGGTTGTGATAAGTGTAAAAAAATACATTTTTGTTCATATAATTTATTAAATAATTTAAGTTTTAATTGAATATTTTTATGATATTAATTCAAAATATTTTACTTTGGAAATTTTAATTTTTATTTAATTTTGGCTTATTTAATTTTAATTTTAATTTTTCCTTTCTTTTCTTTTCTTTTCTTCCTTTCCTTCCGCAGGTTTGCTTCCATGCGTGGGCAAGCCCCGGGCCAGACTTCCCTCTCAGCCAGGCCACGTAATCTCAAGCCCAAGAATCCAGCCCTTGTCTCCTGCTACACGCGTGTGAGTCTTCAGCAGGCGACGAGTCTATTGCTAATTTACCAACTGGGTGGCAAATTTCGTGGGCCAAAATTCTTTCCATGACCAAATGGATTCAAGGCCTATAAAAGCAAGGCTTAGCAGCAAGCAAAGTACGTGTTTTTCCCTCAACATTTTTGGTTGAGTTTGGAATGTTTTTATTGCCTTTCGTGTGTGTTTTTCTTCTTCTTGCATTTTCATCTCATGTTTGCTTTTTAGAATTTTATGAGATGAATTTCAAGTTAAGCTAGACACTTCGGTAAAGTTAAGGATGTTCTCATGTGTGAAGTGATCTAATTTGGATTTGATCTTCTTTTGTTTTGTAAAGATTATATGTTTTAGTTGATTGAATCTCTTCATCTCATTTTTCTATTTAAAATATATTTTGTGTCAATTTTTTATATAAATTTAGTCATGCTTTCTTTATATAATATTGTCACATTCTATTTTTACAAGATTTGTTTTATGAGTTGTCATTTACTATAATTTGCTAAAAACAGTACTTTATTGATTTTGAATAACTTGTAACAATAAATCCGCTTGGTTCAAAATTGAGATTTAATCTACCGAAATACTTTTGTCATTTTTATTGATCTTTAATTCTATATTTTCTAGTTGCTTGTGAGAAGTGAAACTTGCAATTGAGTCATAAATTGAAGATTGGATTCAAATTGAAAAACGAAGCATATAAAGGATTCATGACGCCTGGCCTCATTTATTATTGAATTTTTCTCTACCTAAATCTTATCTTTTTTATATTTTGTTTATTTTCTCTATTACAAAAAATCACCAAAAAATATCTTCACTTTTTATTAATATATTTCCTTGTTTTTTTGACGTTTAACTCTAATAATATTGTTTGTTTTTCTCGTCGCCTCCTTATGGATACGACTGCTCGGTCTGTATTACAACCGACCGTTTTGCAAGTGCATCTTTGGGCGCTAATCACCGGCCTCCTCCATGCAACCCAGCCCCACACTAGCCTCCTTCACCCAGCCACTGTCGCAGCCCACTGTCAATGGTTCCACCACCATCGTCGCAAACCCACCTCACTGGTTGTCGGCCTCCTCCCCCTAGCTCGATCCCCGCCCAAGTGGCCCAAGTCCTCCCAAACCTAGCTGCAGCTGCCACCAGAGAGAGAGCAAGCGAGAAGATAAAGGGGAGAGTTTTTTCTTTTCTTTTTTTTTTTTTGGTGTAGAAAGAGAGAGTTTTTCGTTTCTTTGTTTAATCTTTGCTTTTAATTTTTGAAATTTATTTAAAAATCCATCTGCTTAATGTTTTTTGGAACTTATTTTTTTTAATTTTTATTGACTTTCAAAATTTATTAATTACAGATTTAAAAAACTATACAATGCTAACCACCCAAACTAACATGATTTATTTAATCTTTAAATCCTCATAATTAATACTTTTATGAAAAATAAAAACGTTACATTACCGTGCACAATCAAATAAGATAAAATAACATTCCTGAGAATATGGAAGAAGATTCATTTATACAACCAAACATGTTAACATAGATTCCTGGGAATCACATTACCTTTTATCACTTTTCCAGTAATCTGTTTTATAATGATTACTGCAAACCAAATGCCCCCTGATAGTAATAGTATTAATAACAATAATCGCTGATTAATTTTGGCGATGGTTTAACATGTCATGCACGGTGCTTTTCTTTTTGGTCGATGTCATTCCTTGGGTAGCTTTATACCTTATCATGCTCTTTCATTAAATAGCTTGGTTCATAGTCGTCAAGGGACGAAGATGAACAGTGAGATGTGAGAACCTTACTAGAGTGAGCTAGAAAGGGCGTACTGCTTTTTACCCATTAGTTTAACTCCATAATATGAATCTTTATAAGGTGTTCATATTTTAAATTGGGGGACAACAACAGATAAAGCATAAAGAGAACAATAAATCTGGACTTGACAGACCCAAAAATAAAAAAAAATAAAAAAAATAGTAGCAAAGTTCGCAAACCAGAAAACCAACATTTCACTCCGATACAATTTGTGTTAAATAATGAAGACGAAAACGAAAAAGAGACCTATAATACTATGGTATACTGCAGCACAGAAGCTAGTTAGCCTCATTAACCGTTGCTGATGCGAGTCTAGCCGTGGGAACGGACTTTTCCCATTCTCTCTCTATCATTCTCTTTGATATCCACGCTTTTCACTTTGACGTCATAATTATTCTACATGCTCCCGTTCATGCCCCCCCCCAAAAGCCTGTCGCGGTCGCAGTTGCACTCGCAGTCGCCGTCGCCGTCGCAGTTGCACTCCCACTGGCGGTGCCACTGGCGGTGGCGGTGGCGGTGCCACTGGCGGTGGCGGTGGCGGTGCCACTGGCGGTGGCGGTGGCGGTGCCACTGGCGGTGGCGGTGGCCGTGGCGGTGCCGCTGGCGGTGGCGGTGGCCGTGGCGGTGCCGCTGGCAGTGGCCGTGGCCGTGGCGGTGCCGCTGGCAGTGGCGGTGCCGGTGGCCGTGCCGCTGGCAGTGGCGGTGGCGGTGGCCGTGGCCGTGCCACTGGCAGTGACGGTGGCTGTGGCCGTGGCCGTGCCACTGGCAGTGGCAGTGGCAGTGGCCGTGCCACTGGCGGTGCCAGTACCGGTGCATGTGGCAGTGGATGGCTAAGCTCTACACCATCTCTATTGGAATCCGAAGAATTAGCTCCGCCTCCTCCTGCTGCTGCTGCTGCTGATCCCGTGCCATCAGTGACACGAGTCTTCAAGAAAATTAACACAATGCAATAAGCAGCCGCACCCAGCATGTACCAAGCATTTTGCCTTTCGTTTTCCAAATTTTCAATTGCAACATCCATTGTCAATTCAAGGAGAAAGCTGAAGATACCAAACTCCATAGGTTGCTGCGTGTTGGATGATATGACCAACGCGAAAAGGGAAAAGGTTGCAGCAGAATACAAATCAAACCGGCTTCCATGGATGATTCTTGTTCTTTCCGTCTTGGTGCAAGATTCTCTGTAAATCGAGTGAACTTTGAACCTAGGATACTTATGCAAGAAAATGAACATTGAAGCAATCATCAACATTAAAGAGTTCACCGCGGCTTTCAAAAGCCATTTTGTACCACATTCTTGCACCACTATGTCAGTAAATTCAGGAATCTTTGACATACAAGCACCGAGCAATAGAGTGAATACGGTAAAGCACACGACTTTCAGGCCTTCTGAATCCTCAAGCTGCAACTTGCAAAAGGGGCTGAGAGACAGAAAAATTATGCCAACAGCAGCTGAAAGCAACTCCAATCCTTTTAGAATTGGAGAGTTTCTTCTTTGTCCCCCATCCCCTGAATTGCTCCTCAATGACTCAGCATGACTCTCAATGAAAATTAGTGTTACACAAAACAGGGCAGCGCCGGCCATATACCAAAGATTCGGACCGTCGATTCCCTTAATTTCCATAGAGACGTCAACAATCAATCCTATGAGAAGGCCCAAGAAACCAAGCCCCCCAGGTCGCTGTCTTTCGAAAGAAAGAAGCAAGGCTAAGAGAGAAAATGCTCCAACAGCGAATAGATTAAATTCAGTTCCATGAGAGATTTTCTCTCTTTGTTCATAAATACAAGGTCTTTTATATTCTGAGTGAATATTAAGCCTTGGAAATTTGATAAGGAATATCAGCAGAAAAACAATCACAAAGAAAGAAGACCTGATCACTGAATTCCGAACAAATTTCCAGCGACTGGCCTTACCTGAGGGACTGGCCGCATCCTCATCCGAAGGACTGGCCTCATCCGAGATAAAGCTCTTCAACTTGGGAGCAACAAACATTAAGAGAATAAATAAAGCAGAAAGGAAATTAAGGGTCATGATTTTCGTACTTGTATGATCCCCAAATTGAAGTTCGGAGAATGAGCTATTGGCCAGAAAATACATGCCGACGACAGCCGATGAAAATCCCAAAATAATCCAAAACACTTGTGCCGGAAAAGCCATAAAGAGTGATCGGGTGACGGAATATTTGCCAAAATGACTCAACCGAAAAGTGAAATTAGGGAAACGACTGTCCCAATTTAAGTGAAAAGGTTATTTTGCCAATTGCCTGGTGAATATTTCTAGGAAACAAGTCGTCGAACGGTGGTCTTTTTTTTTTTTTTTTTTTTTTTTTTTCGATTAAGCTTGCAGCGTAGGTTCAGCCGATCAGGTCAGGGGAGTTATTGGACTCGAGCCCCTTTGTGTAAGGTTGTAAGGGAGGGATAAAGAGTCGGGTAGGGTTTTGACCCAAGTAGACGACCCATCCAGCCCGACCCGGTCAATAACAGACCCGTTGACCGTTGACTGTGACCAAAAAATATTTTTTTTCTATGATATTTTAAAATAAATTGATTGAAATTATATATTGTCAAAGTAACCTCTATAATGTAAATGTATTTATTTTGAAATATTAAAATGTATTTATCTATTGTTTATGCGAATAATAACCAGTCCAAAGTAAGGTTATTGTTTGACTAAATGATAGACATACTTGTCGTAATAAATATGTGATGATTGTTATGTTTTTTCATGTGAGTAATGAGTCGGTCCAAAGAAAGGCTTATCGCTTAATAAGATTAATTGTCAATATTTGATTACTGCATGAAGCGTGTCACTTACAGTTGATATTTCTGTCCAAAGATAAAATATTAATGTTGTGCTAGATATCCTGTATTAGGACCACCATTATATGAATTGTTTGATCATGTCATGTATGGATGTATTAATTCAGTATTCTTGCTTTGTGACATGATTGTTGATTGTGAACTTGTTATTTTGTTTTATTCTCGATTAGTTACTGTTTCTGTTTCAATAATATTTGTCAATATTAATTCCATTCTAATGCTTAATGGCACAAACTTCCAAGATTGGAAAAGAGAATGTTATGATTGTTCTTAGTTGAGTGGATCTTGACCTTGTGCTTCGAAGAACGACTTGCACCTCTCAGTGAGAAAGGTTCCACTGATGACAAGGTGAACATGGAGAGGTGGGACCATTCTAATTCTATAAGTCTTATGATCATGAAGCGCTCCATTCTGGAAACCTTTAGGGGATCTATGTCTGAAGAGAAGAATGCTACAAAGTTCCTTGAGGAAATAGAATTTGCAAAAAAACGAAAATGCTGAAACAAGTACCCTTTTGGCTAACCTTATTTCAATAAAGTTTAAAGGAAAAGGGAACATAAGGGAGTACATCGTGGAGATGTCTCATATCGCTTCAAAACTAAAGGCACTAAAGTTAAAGCTGTCTAAAGACTTGCTGGTGTGCTTAGTTTTTATTTTTATTCCTGCACAATACAGTCAGTTTAAAGTGAGTTACAATACTAAAAAAGACAAATGAACGCTTAATGAGCTCATATCCCATTGTGTACAAGAAGAGGAAATGCTTAAGCGAGAAAGAACTGAAAGTGCTAACTTAGCGTCTACCTCTAAGGACAAGAAAAGAAAAAGAAGAAAAGAAGCTACAGTTGTGACATCACATCATAAGGTGCAAAAGAAACAGGATGAGGAGTTTACCTATTACTTTTGCGAGAAAACTAGACACAAGAAGAAAGAATATCTCAAGTACGCCAAGTGGTATGTAAAAAAAGGTATGCTTCTCGTTTTGGTTTGTTCTTAAGTTAATTTAGCTTCTGTACCTAGACACTCTTGGTGGATAGATTCCGGTGCTACTACTCACATAAATGTGTCTATGCAGGGTTGCCTGTGGAGCCAACAATCAAGTGACGTTAAAAGATTCATCTATATGGGCGATGACAATACAATTGCAGTAGAGGCTATATGAATTTTTAGATTATTATTAAAGACTAGTCATTTTTTGAATTTGGAAGAAAGTTATGTAGTACCGTCTTTTAGACGGAATTTGGTTTCAATTTCTAATTTGGACAAATTTGGTTATTCATGTTTATTTGAAAATAATAAATTTAGTCTTTTTCAATATTCGAATCTTATTGTTATTGGTTTTTTATCTTTGCATGATAACCTATATTTGTTGGATACAATTGCCTCATTTAATGAAATCTTGCATACAAGTTCACATGGTACAAAATGAAAATTAACTAACAGGAATTCTGCCACACTATGGCACAGACATTTAGGCTATATCTCTAAATAGAGAATTCTGAAACTTGTGTCTGATAGGATTCTTAATCCTCTTAATTTGACAGATTTTCAAGTCTGTATTGAGTGTATAAAGGGGAAACAGACAAACATTAGGAAATTAGGAACTAATAGATATTCTGATATCTTAGAACTAATTCATATTAATATTTGCGAACCATTCCCTGCAGCTTCTTGGAATGGTCTACAATACTTTATTATATTCATAGACGACTATTCAAGGTATGTGTATCTTTATTTGATTCATGAAAAGTCACAATCCTTGGATGTATTTAAGGCCTTTAAATACTATGGTAAAGAAAATTAAATACTATGGTAAAGAAAATCAACTTGGTAAGAAAATTAAAGCTGTCAAATCTAACCATGATGGTGAATCAATACTATGGTAGATATGATAGATCCAGTAAACAATGTCCAAGACCTTTCGCAAAATTCCTAGAGGAATGCGGTATCGTCCCGCAATACATAATATCAAGCAAACCTAACATGGATGGTGTTGCTAAGAAATGAAATAGAACGCTTAAGGACATGGTAAGAAATATGATTAATCATTTTCTTTACTATAATCATCATTTTTCTTTACTGTAATCCCTCTGGGGAGAAGCTCTAAAGACTACAACATATATTCTCAATTGGGTTTTAAGCAAAGCGATAGCTAAAACTCATTATGAATTATGGACAGACAATAATCATAGTATTAGGTATCTATACATTTGGGGTTGTCCAGCTGACGCAAGCCATTACAGGAAATGCTAGATTTCTTGAGGAAGTTGAGTTTGTGAGGGGCATCACCACCGCTGAAAGCATGGCAACAACAGTGATGAAGGGGAACCTCCGCCACGGTGTCTTTTGCAAGAGCGGCCAGTTCAGGTACTGGAACGAGTTCAGCAACACCTGCATCAGTGTTTCTACGCCATCGCCAGTATCACCCCTGATGTGAACTCTTTCACCACCATGTACAGCTTCTTCTCCGGCTTCAGAGCAGGAATTGAACACCAAAACAGTGGCGGAGAGATCTCCAACATGCTGGTAATCAGGTTCAAACCGATCGCGATGAGTTTGAATGTTAAGGCCTCGCCTTTGTTGTCGCAGCTTTTATTGAGTCCAAGCATTCTAGCGGAGTTTGATCTTTTGCTCCCGCGACAGAGAAGGTGAAGGAGAGGGAGTGCATGGGTTTTGAACGTGAACGTTGTGGGAGAGGAGAGTGGACAAATGACCAGTTTGATAGAACCTTTACTTTTAGTTAGTAAGTGATTGAGAAATATATTTTTAAAAGAGTTTTTGAAGTTAAAATAATTTTATTTTTTTAATAAGTAGTAAAAATGTTTAAATGAAATTTATAGTACCTAACTTAAACTATATATTACTTTTAAAGTCTGTTTATAAATGCTTTTTCAGAAATATTTTCTGCCTTTGGGATGAAACTCTTTCTGAAGGTTGAAAACTCTTTTAATAGATCAATCAAACACTTCCAGTTTAAAAAAAAAAAAGAAAAGAAAAGAAAAGAAAAGGAATCAAATGCTTTTAGAAGCAATTTTTGAATCAAGAAGGCAAAAGTAATTTTTAGAAATTTAGCCAAACATGTCCTGAGAATTTGAGACTTCATTTTCGCTATACTCGAGCTATGAATATTTACATGGAAAAATTAAATAGGTTTTTCAAAAGACGAAAATGCACTAACTAAGAAGAGTTGGAATAGGTAGCGTGGAATTTGGGTTTTGGAGGGTGACGATGGATATATTGGGCCTCTGTTAAAATATCAGTGGATATCAATCAACATATCGTTACTGATAAAAACTTCGTGTTCTTTGTACTTAATATGAAGATATACGGACGAATTTCCATAAAAATATCGGTCAGAATTTCTGATTTTGTCTATTACTCTTTTCGAACATGTTAAAATTTTCTATATTGAAAACAGTGAGAAGATATCAACAAACATATATGTGGTATATCCATAACTCATATATTCATCACTATTTAAGTTTTCCTTCATGAAAAAACAGTGGGAAGTGATGAAGAAACCTATAGGAGTTCCTTTTCGCATTGAGATATGTAAGATATAATAAGTTTATAATGGAAATCTCGAATATTTATATACCCATCTTTTTAATGTTTATATTATCCTACATGTTAGCAATATGTTTTAAAGTAAATTTCATAATTTATGTAATTTTTTTTTTTTATATTTCCACCAATATCAATAATATCTTTGAAATTTCTACAAAACTGAAGAATCAATATTTCCATCTATACCGATATTTTTATCAGGAGTTGTGGGAGTTACACATCCTTATTTAAATGGTGCTTCAGCTCGCTACTTGTCTCTTGAGATCTACTGCTAATTTTGATAATCCTTTCATCGATTGCTCATTGTGTAGGACGATTTGACAACGCACCTTGGGGGTCTTTCTTTTGTTTTTTGTTTTTTTTTTTCTTTGGTTTTGATTTTTTAATAACGTTAATTTTTACCTTGATTTTAAGTGTGTTTGTTTAGTACGTTTAATAGGTTGTGTTTTCCGTTTCCTTAATTTGTTTTTCTTTTATGGTATTTTTTGTGACCTTGATGTTATTCAATTCTCGATTTCGATTGATCGAATTTTTTTATAGATCAGACATTCTTTGGAATTTAGTAGACATTTTATTTTGTTTGAGAGATTCATTTGAGTTAATTACCGGACTGGGTTGTGTTTGGAGTTGTGTTTTTCGAGATTTTGTTGATTAGTATTGGTCTTCTTGTATTGTCTTGATTTAAAACATATTTCCCTCTTTCAAGGGGAAAAAAGTTGTCGTAGGCTTAAGCAAAAACAGATTTGGATTTAAAGTGTCTTACCGACTTTAAAATCAGTTGTCGTTTGGCCTGACACACGACATGTCAATTTAATTAAGTTCAAATGCTACTGTCATTTAGGTTGTTAAATACCACATGTCGTTCCAAGTTCATTTGTTATGCCCTAGTTTGTAATTGTGTAGTTTTTGTCTTAAAGTCTGTTGTCTTTTTGTAATTTAGAAACAATATGCCGATTGTTTAAAATATTTTATTGCGTTTAATCTGAACGGAAATATATAGTTTTCAAAAAAGATAAAAAAAAATAATAATAAGACAACAAATGTGATTCGCAATTGAAACTCAAGAAAAGTAAATTGTTTAGTTATTTATATTTTGTCATGTTAAATACATATTTTGAAAGTAAGGTGTCTTGTTAAATATTAATTACTATACACGAAAATACTCTTACAAAATTCTCTTTCCTCGTCAAACGAAAAATAAAATTCATTAGCAATTTTCCCGCTTTCATAAACAACTGAAGATTTATTTCAGAGACGCAAAGAAAACAATTTTCCAACATGTCGCAAAACAGAAATACGAAAATGAAAAGTAAAAGTTTCTTTTTTTTTTTTTTTCCTGAAAAGAAAATAAGTTTTCTTTTGAATAAACAATTGGCATTTGAATTGAATTTATGCAATATTTGCAGTTAAGTACATAAATTATCAAGTACATGTACCAATTTTGTCTGCTTAAAGCTTGAATGACATGACATATAATTTGCATTAGTTAGTTAAAAGTGAATTGTCTTTCTTTCTTTTTTATTTTCTTTTTATGCGATTTTGTAGTTACATGTTTTATTTAATGTTAGGGTTCATATATAAATAAACCCCAAATTATTCAACATGTCTTATATTGGACTCTGATTTTTTTAATTTTACACATCACATTTTACTAAAATTTTCTACTGTTACACACCAACAATCTATCTGTCAATATTTTGTAAAGAATTAGACATAAATTGAATATGTTCTAATCACATAAGTTTTATTTACAGGTAAAGTCATAATTAAATAATTTTGAAAGGAAATTGGATTTCAATCATATATATTTTGAAAGTACATTGTACTTTAATCAAATATGTATTATGCAAACTGTTCTCTTTAATTAAAGATTTGTGGCATCATATAGAGCTATTTTGAAGATAGTTTCCCTCTCAAAACTTTTTATTACGGTTTTAGCCTTAACTAGAGCTCACGTGATCTGACTACGTTCAATTCTCATTTAATTTTTGATGGAATACTGATATAGGGATCGTTTTACTATAGATAAATAAGCAATATGACGTGTAAAATTAAAAGTTATGGATTAATTTGAGATTGAGAGTATAATTAAAGGGTCATTTGTAAAACTAATTAAACCTCTAATTTAACACAAAAGCTTCTCAGGTTTTGAATCAATAATCTAGAATTCGAAACTTCTAATTTTCCTATCCGTTGAATTGGTGCCGACATATAATAATGTAAGTGTAAAATGTCTTATTAATTATACAACGTCTACTTATTTTACATATTTTTTTAACTTAAAAATATGTGGAACATCACCATATGCATATTTAGAATTATTGCAACAATAAACTTACAAGTTTTTTTTAATCTTATTTTTTCCATAATTTTTTTTCCTTAATTATACATATATTTACTGAACCGAACATGACAAATTATTAAAGATAATGTTCCTCAAATAAGTCATAAAAGCATCCAAAAGATACATATCTCGAAATTAAAAAAAAATGTAAATATACAACAAATCACTCGATCATTTTAGCAACGGGAAATCAAATTTTAGTAACGGCATATCAGCATCCAAAACAAATCACTCATTAACGGGAAATCTCGATCATATTTTATTTATTGTTTTTGGTTGAAGCAAATCTCTAACATTATAACGTTTCTCTCTCTCTGCAGCAGACTTTTATATCCCTCAAAATTAATGCAGTGCGTACAGAAAGTTTCTGCAGCTTGATCTCTGGCTTGAAGTTCCGATTATATTCTTTTTATTATTGTCAAAGCTTTAATTAATTACATTTTACAGATGATCATATTAAGTAATTTACCAAAAAATAAATAAAAATTATTTTTAAATTTAACAGTATTGCATAATATTTTAAAGTTAGTGATGGCTGTTACAATTTAATAAAATATGCCATCATACTAGTTTACATTGCATGAGCTAGTTATATAAATATATATAGGGGCTTCTACTGTCCTCACAAGAAAATTGAAGGATGGTCCTTCTTTTTTAACTTGGACCATTGATATTCTATTAGATGGACATGATCATTTGAGAGGTAAGGATATATATTGATTACTTGCTTTGTAAAGAACCGGTTAATCCCCTTACTAATAATAGAAAAAGAAAACGATCAATCGTTTTGGGCTTTCTTTCTCAAACAAAAAATTAATTCATGTTATACATATTCAATATCAATGTTATTATAACATATATTAATGTTATGTTGTGATCAATCGTTGTTGTTTTATAACATTTGTTAGAATTATTTTCAATATATATCCAAGTAGAAAATATATATCCAAGTACATATTTAAATACTATGTTCAAATGTTTCTTTTCATATTGCGAACAGCCAAATATCATTTCAAATGATTTCATTTAAATGTTTTCATCCAAAAAGTTACCGTTCAATTAACTCTGTTAAACAGACCTTTTTCATCATATTTTTTATAGTCAACCCACCTTAATAGGTTCTCATACACCTGATTTATAGATTGAGCGTCTTGTCCTATTTCACATGTGCTTAGCTCATAACGACACAATATTGCCTAAATCCTCTAAATTATTTCCTGTTCATAATAATTTTGTAACAATTTTCAAACTTCTATTTATTTATGCCACTAAGTGTGAATTCATTTTTTGTTTAACAATGTTGCTCCCACTAATTACACGACTATAAATCTTTGATATCTTCTTAATTAACACATATATTACATATTTCTTATGAGGACATACATTGAATTAATATTTCATATTATTATTAAGTCAATCTTTATAGCTATTGTCTACAATAAAATAACAGATCATTTTTTTACTTCAACCACTTAATGAGTAATTTTTTTTGTTCTTCTTACTTTCTCCCTCTTTCAATTCTCCTTTTTTAAACATGTCATAACATGGGCCTAGTAAAATTTCTTATTGATATTTAACACCAAAACCTAAAAGGAAGATACCATGACAGTTAAAAACCATTGTGGTAAAAAACCGTTGTGGTATTTAAGGTCATGAAATCCATTTTGTCATTAATTAAAAAACCGTTTTGGATTCCATGGTGGTTTTTTAACCATCTTAGGATACACAAAACTGGTGCCAAATATGGGGCAGAGAGGGCTATTTCATGACGGTTTTTAGTAAAAACCATCATGGAATAGCCATATACCATAACCGTTTTTAGCAAAAACAGTCGTGGAAAGTTCATTGCTAGGAAGATTCTATGGTTGTTTTTAGCAAAAATGGTCGTGGAAAGATTACAATGAAAAAAAAATTTCACAATTCATGTGACTTCCCATATGTGGCAAATCCCGTGTGTTATCCATTGCACAGCCTAGATTAAAAATAATAGCTAATCTTCAATTAATTTTGTCTCACAATGTACAATAATTATTATAAAAACATACACTATATTACAAAATTTATAGATTGTCTTCTAATTATATTGGATGAACTGCATTACAAAATTAGCCCACTCTTGCTTTACTAAACTCATCTCAATGTCGGTATAAAAATCATTAGTTTGAAGTAAGGATAATCCATCGAGAGTCAAGGTTATTTTTCACATAAAGGCTTAAACAAAATATCCGCATTCAACATAATATTCTTGTAGAGGATATCGAACAATATCAATCAATGTTTCATAGTTGTGTCACTTTCTTGCTCCTTTGCCCACCAAAATATTCTATTCATTAAATGCCCTAACAATTTATTGAAGTTTAAAATAATTAAAACAAAAATAATGTAACGTCAAATCACAATTTATAATATAAAAATATACGTATAACTTAACTAGGTCGAACATGTAATATGCAAAAGCATAAATCACAAATCAACACTTTTTTTCCATAAAACAATCTAAACCAAATCCTCACCCAAACATTTTAAATTAATCTAAAATTAATCTTTATTCAAACACGTAAATATCATACAATCAGGTATTTTGTCGAATATGTAATATGCAAAAGCACAAATCACAAAGTCAACATTTTTTGGAGTCGCGGTAGAGGATGGGTTTTAAGGAAGAGATTAGAGGGAGGAGTCGTGGTGGAGATTGGAGCCGAGAGAGAGGGGGAGAGGCACGAGAGAGAATGAATGGTGGAGTCGCGGTGATGTAGATTGGAGGCGAGAGATAGAGGGTAAGGGGCGAGAGAGAATGGAGGGAGGGCGGTAGAGAGTCGAGGCAAAGGTAGAAAGGGAAAGAGGTGACAGGTAATGGAGGGAAGAGTCATGGAGGAGGAGATGGGTTTCCAGAGAGAGATTGGAGGTCAGAGTGAAAGAGGCATGAGAGAAAATGGGTTTTGTGAGGGAATGGGGGGTTTTTTTTTAAATAATTTATGCTTTAAAACCGGCGGCCGAAAATCTGAAAAAAAAAAAATTAAAATTTAAAATTTGAAAATTCATGTTTCCATGACTGTTTTTAAAAATGGCTGTGAAAGCTGAAGCTTCCACAACCGTTTTCGGAAACTCAGTTTCGCGTTATGTTTTTGGCATACTTTCCACAATCATTTTTAAAAATGGTTGTGGAAGCTCCATTATAGAATCCACATTTTGTAGTAATGTGAAAAAATGTGTGTACTTAATTCTAATTACGAACCTTATTGCTTTGCAGATTACTTATGCCACAGCTCATCTTTTTTTTTTTTTTTGTTCTTCTTTTTTTTCTTATACTACTAACTGATTATCATTGATTTCAGTTACATTTGTCTCAGTTTAGTTTTACAATATGTAGTGACTTGCTATTTCATTTTTAGATTAATTTGACATTAATAACTTCTCAAACTCATGACAAAATGGGGCTCTGTTTTAAATTTATTAGATGTTTTATAGTATCATACTTTTTTCTTCAATAATCTGATATTTGACTCTATTCATTACACAATGTTGGTTATTTTTTTCACATTAATCTTGAATCTGTTTTGGTGAAAATTTGACAAATATTATGATTTTTCTACCTAAATGTTATGCTCCTAAAGATTTATGTTATATTATCACCCAGGAAAACAGAGATACAAAATTCACTTTAAAAAATAAATTACATATAATTTTGAAATTACAATATTAACCACCAATAGTATACTTATTTTTTGATTTACTGGGTCACCCATGTGCTTTTACCTACTATGATAGGTTTTAAAAGAGCTTATACGAAATAAGATGCCATCAACACTTGACAAGTGAATAGCACTACGACTACGCATTTTTTGATGTCAACAATTTGTTGATTGCTTTTAAACTCAAATTTTGCATATATCAGACAAAGACATATAGTTTGATTGATTAGTTCGTATTTAGATTAATTTAATCTTTTAAAATTATTATACACACTAAAAATCACTGTGTCATTTTCAAAATGGTTAGATGTTTATTATATCCTCAATTTTTTTCTTCAAGAAGTTGGTAAGTAATTATATTCATTATACTTGTCGCGATTATTTTTCTTCACAAGTAATCTTGAACTTGTTTATTAAAAAGAGGGAAAAAAAAAAGAAAAAAAAAAAGAACAGAAATTAACTCATGTCATATTTCTTTTACCTAAATGTTATTATTTTAAAAATTTATGTTATGATGTTGTTTAGAACGACACGAATAGAGACATTTACTATAAAAAATAAATGAAATATATTTTAAAAATTATAGTTATTGCCCTCAATTGTAAATTGATTTACTAATTTATCAAAGCATTCGCTAAATTTACCTACAGTTACTAGTTTCAAAAGGAGTAACTTTCAAAAGGCAATAGACAAGTTAATAAATCATTCAAAAAACCTCATGCATGAACCCTATTATAACAATTGATCAAAGCAATTTCAATAAAAAAAAAAAAAAACATATCACTTGGGTGAAGAACGTTCGTGTAGGACATTAGCAAATGTCTATATATATATATATATATATATATTCAGCCGATGGTTAAAGCACCTTGTGTCATGTATATGGAGGTTTTTTTTTTTTTTTTTTTTTTTTTCAAATGTTGACATTATTCTTTAATTCAGGAGCACTCTGTAACATTTTATTGAATTTAAGAGATAATTTACTATAACAAGAAATTTTAAAACCAATTCATTCAATGTTCACAACGAAAGTGCCAAATCCTTTCTTAATGTTGCTTTATCCCTTCCTTCGAACTTTAAAGCATTCTACGAAGGATAAGATATTTAGCTATGAGTGCGGTACTTGCTAGTACGCTCTCCTAGTAAAGTGGGTATCATGGGCAAGGGGTAGATATGAAGACTAGTATCATGATCGATTCATGTGTGGAGCGAGGGCGCCCCGCCCTGTCCCACCTGACCCAATATATATATCTTAATGTTTATAATGATAAACAATAAATAACATTAGTTTTTGGGTTGAAAGTTTAATTTGATTTTATATCATTGGAGTTTGTTATGATTTTCTAGACTTTGGCTAGGTTTTTTGGAAATATGGATTTTCTTTTGAAACTTTTGGCTTGTTAAGATTAGACATATTTCACCATGTTGCTATTTTATATTTAATTTACTTTTTGAGTTTTAATAACGTTAGAAGAATTCTTTTTTAATTCTTAATAAGAAAATAGATAGAGTATGAAAAACACGTTCCGATGGAGATTATCCGAACCCGACCTGCATATAAAAGGATTTCGGAACCGATGTATGGAGCTTGGAGAGATAAATTATGGAGAACAGTGGCAACATGAAGAAAGACACCGGTATCGAGAAGCTAGTTGGTGGTAGAGGTGGCGAAGTTGGTTTGAGGAGGTTGGGGATGAGTTCTTTGTTGTGGTGGGGTGTATATTTTGGGCATGTATTTGTTGGTAGAGCATCGTTTAGCGGAATGGCCCCATTGGTCACACAATTGGCACTTGCTTAGGTAGGGGCGTGCGTTTGGGTTGGAGAAAGGAGGGGTGGTTGGTTTTGGTGGGTGATTAGTTGTTTTGGTGGGATTGAAAATCTGTGGTGGACGTGGGGAAGGAGTGGTGGGAATTGGGATTTGCTTTGGATATGGGTATGAGGGCACCTTTGAATTCTTTGCTGCTTCAAACTGGAGATGTGCTTCACGATTTATGATTTTTTCATGCAACTAATCCAGGGTGACAGGAGTCTCACGAACACGAATGGCATCGCAGAGTGTTTTGTAGTCATCATCAAGACCACCAAGAATCTTGAGAGTAAGGTCTTCATTATCCACCTGGGCATTGAGTACAGCCAAGTCATCTGCAATAGACTTTACAGTTTGCATATATTCAGTAACGGTTTAGGGGTCCTTTGGCAAGAACTCGCAATTGTTCCTTTAGTTGACTGACGCGGCCTCGTGATGGTTTGGCATAGGTATTGGCTAGAGTGGTCCGTGCCTCACGAGAAGTCTCGGCGGAAGCGATGAATGGAATAAGCATAGGAGAGAGAACCAACAATTGCATTTAGTATAAGTTGATCTTGGCGAATCCAAAGAAAGTGATCGGGGTTTGCAATGTTTCCGTTGGAGGTTGTAAGAGTGGGAGATGGACAGGGGCGGGTGCCATCAATGAAACCCATGAGATCAAAACCAACAAGAAGAGTGTGGAATTGAAATTTCCAGGAGGTATAATTTGTAGAGGTGAAGTTTAACGGTAGTTGAGAAGGGGTATTGATAGAAATGAGAGAATTACTAGGTTCATGAGGATTGATAATGGTGGTATTATGAGAGGAAGGTGTGGTAGTAGATGTAGGAGTGATTGGTGATTTTTGGTTTGAAACGTCGGACTTTTTTTTTTTTTTTTTTTTTTTTTTTTTGGCTTTTGAGAGCTTAGGGCTCTGATACCAAATAAAAAATATAAAGTAGAAATTTTAAGAATGACTGTATTTCATTGACATGAATAGTATAATGTATATAGAAGTGCATCTCTTAATATAAATGGAAATTACATGATTAGGAAACAATAAATAGAGAAAATATTTACCATTAAAAACATTCCCACAAATCCCAAGTTTGACTTTGTGTTACGTTCCCTATTATGTACGTGGGCGAGGGGGGTAAAAAAGAGGGCGGGGGTGCTAGTGGGGGAAGCCTATCCATTACCTTCCTGTCCAAATGTCATCCCTACATGCCACTAAGACACTTGGACTATGCAAATAACAACTAATGACCTCCCGTCCATTCTCGTTCGTTTTTGGTCCGTTTTTTCTAATGGTGTATAGTTTTAGGGGTTTAAGTGGCATGTTTTGTAGTTAGCGACACAAATTAATATCAGTCATAAAGTTTCGGGTCTTTTTTAAAAATGCATTTAAAAAAATTGAAATAGAAGGGAGTAACTGTGGTAGAGTCTTTTTAAGGAACACTATTGTAGAGCCTTTTTTTGCAGCTGTGTAATCGAAATTTAATGGTCATGATGGCGAAGGTACATTAGGTGCAATGTAGGTCTGATTGTATGTGATAAGTTATTAAAAAAAAAAAAAAGGAAAAGAAGCTCGTTTACAGGCACAACGGCTGGGGGGGGGGGGGAGGTACATAGATCTGGCTCAAGCTGGGGGGTCGTTGCTGGCATCCGGGGGTGGGGGGAGGGGCGCACAAATCTAGCGCCGGGTGGTGGGAGGGAGGGAGGGACACCTATGTCACGAGGGGGGGGGGGTGGCGGGCGCTTGGGTCAATGGGTGGACTCGTCATCCGACAGGAAGGGGTGTCGCAGGGGGTTTGTCGACTAGTGGAAGGGAAGGCTTGGGGGGCTAGCGGCTCACCAGTGTTTTTTTTTTTTTTTTTTTTTTTTTTCAAATTTCTTTTTTTAATGCATAATACTATAAACTAAGATGCATTATAACTTTTATACACAAGTAACATCTAAGTTGTTGAAATTAATCAAATGGTTTATAAAATGAGTTTTACTGAAAGGGTATTTAAAAGTGACTCTATTGTAGCCTTTTCTTAAATAGAAAAAGAATCACATGGTAATTATTTTATTTGAGAGAATCTGTAATAAAGTTCTTTTTATATACTTTATCGATAGAATTCTATTTAAGACCATTGAAATTTAATCTAATGGACAAGACATCGAGGGTGTATAATAAATAAAAGAAACACTCGTATATTGGATAATAGAAAAAGAATAAAAAATTAAATTCTTTTTTTTAATAAATATATTTTTAATTAAAAATTAAAAATTGAAAAAATAAAAATAAAATTTAAAAATTGAAAGAGGGTCGCTGGGAAGGGCGGAAGGATGCCAGGGAGGGGGGCATCGGTGAGGGCTTGGTGGTCGCATGATGGGCGATTTCATTTATGGGGACAATTCGGGAATGGGTGATTGGGTGGGGGGAACCCAAATAAAAAACGGCGCGTGCACAGGAGGGGCTGAGGGGGGAGGAAGGAGATTTTGTTGGGGGGGGGGTGCGATTTAGTCAGTGTGGGGGTGGGGTGGTTGCTTGCGCTCGGGGGGGGGGGGTTGCTTGCCTAGGTTGGATTTTTTGGGGGGGGGGGTGGATTTCGCCTGGGAAAAGGTGATTTCCAGTGGGGAGAGGTTGCGAGTCCGGGGCTAGTGGGTGCCAGGTGGTTGCCGAAGGCGGGGTTGCGGGGACGACTGTGGGAGGTCGGCAAGTGTGGGGTTTTCTTGCTTTGTTTTTTTGTTTTTGTTTTTTTCCGTAATACATATATTTAGGTATATATAAAAGTATCAGTCAAGATTTTTGTTTTATTTTTTGTTTATTCTTTTTTGTTTTCTGCTTCCTGCTACGTAGTCTCAGTCATGATGTTTTGTTTTATTTTTTGTTTATTCTTTTTCATTTTATGTTTCCTGCTATATGTGTATATATATATATATTTGTTTATTCTTTTTTGTTTTCTGTTTCCTGCTACGTATATATATATCACCAATTGTTTTGTTCTGTTGTTTCTTTTTTCTTTTTTCTTTTGTGTTTCCTTATACGTATATATATATAAATATATATAAAAGTCTTATTTTGCTGTTTTGTTTTGTTTTTTTTTCCTAATACATGTGTATATATATATATAATTATAATTACAGATATGGATCGTGTTACTCCAATCAATATAAATTTAAGAGTTGTTGCTGCTCTTATTCAACATATACAGATATTGAATGATATATCAATGTTATTTATGTTAATACTACTTGCACTGATCATTAGTAAGAAGCATTTATTAAGAGCTAGTAGTCGTTATAAATTAAGTAGTTTTTATAGGAGTCAAATTCGTCAAATAAATTATCATACACTGATACACGAAAGTGACCTAGCATGTTTAGAGACCACTCGTATGGATAGGAAAGCATTTTCCATTCTTTGTGGACTTCTTAGAACTCGTGGAAATTTGAGTGGAACCAAGAATATGAACGTCGAGGAGATGGTAGCTATGTTTCTTCATATTTTATCACATGATCTAAAAAATAGAATGGTGAAACGTCTCTATGCACGTTCTGGTGAAACAATTAGTAGGCATTTTAATGCTGTGCTAAACGCGGTTTTACGACTTCATGAACTCTTACTTAAAAAACCAGAACCAATCCCAGAAAATTCAACGGATGAAAGATGGAAGTGGTTTAAGGTGACTACTAAACTCTTATATAAGTTATAAATTTTTATTCAAAATTATGGCTTAGATGTTAACTTGAATTTTCGTTTGTCATAGAACTGCTTAGGAGCACTAGATGGAACGTACATCAAGGTCAATGTGCCTGCGGCAGATAGAGCAAAGTACAGATCTAGAAAGAATGAGATTGCTACTAATGTATTAGGAGTGGGTTCACCAGACATGCAATTTATTTATGTGTTGCCTGGATGGGAGGGTTCTGCAGCTGACTCAAGAGTCTTGCGGGATGCAATTTCTAGGCCAAATGGATTGAAAGTTCCACAAGGTAAATTTAATTCTTCATTGATACAGAAAAATTATCAAATTGTGCAAGATCTTAATTAGAATATCATATATGCAGGCAATTACTTCTTGTGTGATGCTGGATATCCTAATGGCGAAGGCTTTTTGACACCATATAGAGGGCAACGATATCATTTAAATGATTGGGAGCTTCCACCTGAAACTCCTGAAGAGTTTTTTAATATGAAACATTCATCCTGTAGGAATATAATTGAGAGGGCATTTGGACTTTTAAAGGGTCGGTGGGCGATTTTAAGAGGAAAGTCGTATTATCCGGTCAAAATACAATGTAGGATTATTGCAGCATGCTGCCTTCTTCACAATTTCATTCGAAGGGAGATGCATGTAGATCTTTTCGAACAAATTTTTGAAATAGAATCCATTGAAGATGACAATGATGAGGAGGAAGAGGAAGTGCCTGAGCATTATACTCATATAGCAACATCTACTGCTTGGAGTGCTTGGCGAGATAATTTAGCTAGAGAGATGTTTAATCGATGGAGAAGAAATCAACATGCATAGTTGATTAGTTTATGTTATTGGTCATAAAATTAGTTATTTAGTTATATTTAAGATTTCGATTGAGTTGATAAAGATAAATTATGCTTCATTGTTACTTAAAGTTATAGTTTATTATTATTTTTTATTTATTTGCCTCTCTCTTTCTTGCTACATTACTTATGTTTGTTAATAACATATGGATTCTAGTGAGAACACTTCATCATCTAGTGTTTCAAAACATCAATGGACTTCAGCTGAAGATGCAAAGTTGGTTGAGTGCTTGTTAGATATCACTACAAGTGGGAAGTGGAAAGCAGATACAGGTTCATTTAAGCCGGGCTACTTGCAACAGTTGGAGAAAATGATGAATGAAAAGCTTCATGGATGTGGAATTAGAGCACAACCGCATATTGATTCTCGTGTTAAGTTGTGGAAAAAACAATATTATGCCATCTCTGAAATGTTGGGACCAAATGCTAGTGGCTTTGGTTGGAACGATGTGGATAAATGTATTACTGCTGAAAAGGATGTCTTCGATGAATGGGTTAAGGTTAGTTGAATACTTAATCATTTGAATCATAAATGCTTCTTTAGAAGTTTATAAGTCTATGATTTTGAAATAACTATTTATTGTTTGTAGAGTCACCCTACAGCAAAAGGTTTAAGGAACAAACCTTTTCGGTATTATGATGAGTTATCTGTTGTGTTCGGAAAAGATCGTGCTAATGGACATGGTGCAAGGGGGTTGGGCGATATGATTGATGATATAGATATAGAAGTTCTGAATGGTGAAACAAACCTAGTTGGAGAAGAAAACAATAATGAGCAAGAGCCCGAGGATGATACCCAGACAAACACACCATCACCCCCGGTGCAAAAAGACAAAAAGAGGAAAAGGAAATCTAAGTCTGAAGATAGTTTGGTTGAAACCTTAACTGAAACAATTAGCAAATTCTCAGATATGTATGCCCTTTCTACTGATAATATGAGTAAAATTGCTAATTACTTTCAGAATGAGGCTGAATCACATACACGGAGGATGAATGTATTTGCAGAGTTGAAGAAGATAGATGGATTGACACAGGAACAAGTTTTGCAAGCTGGTCAAATTCTTGTCGAAAGTCATGACAAGACCAACTTCTTCTATACTTTGGATGATGAATATAAGTTAGGTTACATTCTCATGTTATTGGGATGATGAAATAGAAATAGGGTAATTAGACTTTTTTCTTTTGTCACTTTCGTTTGCTACCCGTGGACTAGTAATTTTAGTCAATTAGTTTTATTTATCTGTTATAATTTGAATTTAAATAAGATTAGGATTAGAACCAAGGAATCGTTATTTAAATTTTTTTTTTATTATTTTGTTAATAAAATCTTTTTAAGAGTTCTCTCAATTTGTCGTATATATATTTTCATGTATTCTTAAATAATCAACGAATTTGTGTTTTAAGATGAACATTTTAATTCTACTAATTCTTGAATTATAATTTTTATTGGTGTTGTTGCAATTTGATTTGGCCGAATCATAAAGTTATGTTATTGTCCTTGTATTTGTAATTAATTGCTATTGAAAGTATATATTTATTTAGTAAAGGATAATTTTGTCCTTTTATTAAGAAAAAACAACATTCATGTTCACAACCAAACATAGTAATTTAACATTCCCGGGAATCTTACTAAAATTGTTTATGTACAAACCAAACACTATAATCTAATATTCCCAGGAATTTGATTACTTTAAAAGATTGTCAGGTATCTGATTATATTTGATTACCTTCAACCAAACACCCCCATAATGTTATATAATAATACATGCAATAACTTACATACACCCTACGGTAATGACCGCAGTGATACTCAAAAAGTCTCTACCACAGTATTACATAGGCTTAAATCGTTGTTTAAAAAAAAAAAAATTCTTTGTCAGTCGCCGCTGAATCTTCCTTTCCTCTGCCGGAGCTCCCTCCGCCTCCCTCGGTACCCTCGTCGCAAGGTCTCACTAGAATTTCCTATCTTTGCTTTAATTCTTTGTCAGTCTTTCGTTTGCGCATTTGGATTACGATTGTTGTTTGAGCTTGTTTTTTGGCCGATTAGTGCGTCGGAGGGATGCGGTTCGACGGTCCGGTGTTGGAAGTCGGCGAGGTTTTGCAAATGGAGGACGGAGATTTGGCGGTGGAGACCTGCATTACTCGCGCGTTACCTCCGGCGGTGACGCTGGAGCAGGGGATTGAGAGGATAAGAGAGGCCGTGGGGGATTTGAAGCTCAATCCTCCTTCAACCTCCAGCGGATTCTTGAGATTTCAGGTAGGTTTCGTAATCCTGCATTTTATGTTCAAAAAGACACAATTTTGTATTTTGGAATCTTCGTTCTGAGTTTGAATTTCGCAGGTGGCTGTGCCTCCGAGCGCGAAAGCTTTGAATTGGTTTTGCTCTCAGCCGGAGTCGTCTGCTGTTTTTCCTCTGTTTTTTGTTTCGAAGGAAGCGAGGGATCCGAGTTATAAGTCTCTGCTTTTGAATGAAACTTGTGGAGTTTTCGGCATCGGTTCGGCTGTTTACTTTGCGCGGGATTCTTCTTCTACCTCTGTAGAGCGGTCTCAGACAAGAAGGTTCATCCTTTATCCTCGACTTTCTCATTTCTGATATTAGCATGCATTTGGTGTATGTGTTGGAATTGAATTTTTTAGGTTGTATCTGAGCTGAATTGAGTGGTGCTTTAGGTGAGGTGTTTGAATTACTAGAGTTAAAAAATATAAAAAATTGAAATGTGTTCGGAAAAAAAAATCAATATAAAGCTTGTTTCGTTTGTCTCAAAATTTTATGTAATTTCAAAAAAGAAATCATCCCATTTAGACTTGTACATGTAAAATTGTACATGTAAAATTATGGACTTTTAAAGTTTGAGATACAAAGTTATAACAGTAACTGTGAATAATAGAACCGAGATTCCTTACTAATTAAAAAAATAAAAGAAGTTAGTGTTCCACTACGAAAGCAAATCATTTGATGCTTTTCAGTTTTCGTACGCTTGAGCATTTGAGTTAAATATGCAGTTCTATTGTTACTATTGTTGTTGTTGTCCCTTTTTTTTTTAATATGTAATTATAAAACAAATAAGACAAGTACATACAAAATTTTATGGTGGTTTGTGAGAGCTACATTTATTTGCAATATAGAATTTCAACCTGACAAAGAAGAAGATTACAAGAGATCCTCTTAGACTTTTTGTTTAAAAAAAATGTTTTTAAAATTTTCTCCCTAACCTCTAATCCGTGTGAACTGCATGCTGACTCCACATCACGGCAATAATTATACTCCACACAGCAACAAATAATCCTTGTTCATTGCTGCCAAAGCCTTTGATTGCTTCAAATGTTGTGAGATACTCTTAGTATTTTGTATTGTAAGTTGGACCTTTGAGTGTTTTCTTGTGCTTGTGTGTTGATTTCCCATCACAGCGTTTTTCAAGGTGTTTTAACGGTAATTGTCGAAAATATGGATTATGGATCCATTCTAGTAGGCTGAAATAATGTGTGCATTCTTTAATGCAGATATCTCTCAAATGAATCAACTCCCATAGTGGCTTATGGCTTTGTTGATACCAGTTTCAACACAGAGTCGTCTGTCATGAAACATCGGGCAGGGTCTTACTACTTCTTCATTCCTCAGGTAAATTTGCATGTTTGTGATGCAAGTATTCAACCATATGATGTCCCCGAGTGTTTTAGGAATGCTGTTTATGTTTTGTTATCCTTCAAGATTAGTAAACCATTGTTGACGTGCAATATTTGAACAGATTGAGTTGAATGAGTGTGAAGGCATTTCTATGTTGTCGGCAACACTGGTGTGGTGCGACTTTTGCCTTTCTACGTTTGAGGAAGCCGTTCAATCTTTTGAATTGTCTCTTGTCCAGGTACCTACTTAGTTTGTGTTCAAAATCTCTATTTGTGGACACTTAGGTTAGCTGGTTTTCTTGTCATGTTTTCCCTCCCTCTTCGTATATTTTACAATAGATTATATGCTTCATCATGGTGCTGAAAATCATACAATGTTTTGTGATAAAAGGGGGATATCACTATAGTACATTGTAACTCAAAAGTTGTGCTTTTAAACACGGGCTTCTTTATTTTACACACATTACATTCAGTTTTATGACCTTTCCAGGCTACTTCTCACTTTTGGCCCACGACAGAGAACTGCTACACCAGAAACATATTATCTACTCTCAGAGAGCTTAATGTGGTGGAGGACAGAAATATTCCTATGGTATGGCTGTCAACAATTTTCTTTGAATATTATTCCACGGGATGATTTATTCTTGGATGCAAGGTTAAACATAATCAGTGAACCACTAAAGTGCTAGGCCAATGCGTGTTGTAGATATTAGATTTCTATTTTCATTTCACAAATTTCATTCTGTGTTTTCTCTCTGTTCTCTATAGTATCTTGGGTATCTTATAGAGTACAATCTGGTATTGTTTTGGTTTGAAACTTTCATTGAGATTACAAGAAAAAATGTTAATGTTTAAAGTATTTTAGTATATAATTCCAAAAACATTTCATTTGCTTATCGTATTTTACATTTTTATATTACAGACTCTATCTGCTGGATGATGCGTAATTTTTTAGTTCCAAATTGAATGCTGAATGATTTCTCTGTCCAATATATTCTTCAGCTTCATTTTTAAGGCAATTTTTGAATGTTAGAGCCTTCCTTGATTTAAGTTAAGAATCCTCTTCCGGTGCATAAATGCGTAAGAGATACTCATTCGTTCTTGATTTACTTCGTTAAGTTTGTTTCATTACTGATTGACAGGGTTTTGTAGGTCTACATGAAAAATCTCTCGCCAGGTGGGAATTATGTTGTGGATGACGTCAAAGAACTGGTTTCCCCTCTTTCCTGGTAATTTTTCATCTTCAATGATTTATGCCCAATATGTTCTAACTTCTAAGAAGTTGCACCTTTAACTGCTGTGCAAGCAAGAAAAATGTTGTTGCTCTGCTGATATGGCTTGCTGAAACCATCTTCCTTTGTTCATTACTGTTGTTTACTTCACTACAGATGGAGGCTCCATCTTCCAAGCAGTTCTGTGTTAGGCTTTCAGCAAGTGTTGTTGTTGCCAGTAACATGGTACGATACTATCACATTGGTCAATTAGAGGAGAATATTGTTTACAAACTAGTGTTTCCTCCAAAATTAGAGTTTTATATACACAAATACCTGCAATGAGAGCAAATGGAATTATAGAAGTTGGTTAAAGTGCTATATTTTTATGCACAAGTATGGAAGTTGGGGAGGCTAAGTATCACTCAGGAAGTGTAGATCTCAAAGATTTTTAGGAAATTCGACATTTATAACCAAAACGCATTCACGAGAAAGGGTGGGTTCCTGGGAGGGGGTTGTTGGAGAGATCATATTATTTTTCTCAAGGAAGATCGAATTATTTGTTTATACTGATATGTTAGTTAAATAACTTCAGAGGAAACCTTTGAGTGTAGATATTCAGATTTTGTCTCTTTCTACTGTCAGTTGGAACGTACAAGTGGAGCCTGTTACTCAGTACAGGATTGTGCCAACATAAATACTGTTTGGGCGTCACTAATAATTGAAGAATGCTCTCGTCTTGGTTTGACGGTGAGATGAAGTTTTTCTCTAGCTGGCCAATCATTCTGATAAATGAATCTGATTTATTTCATTCTAGTAGTTTTGTCTAGCTCCTGGGTCAAGTTTATCCCCCCTTGCTGTTGCTGCTTCTACTCATCCAAGTATTACATGTATTCCATGTTTTGATGAGCGCTCACTTGCATTTCATGCTGTTGATTATGCCAGAGGATCTCGCAAACCAGCTGTAGTCATACATCATCTGGAACTGCAGTTTCAAATCTTCTTCCTGCTGTGAGTTCATTAAGAGATTTATAAGGACTGTTTTGGAAGCTGCGACTTTCTTTAATCATTTTTTGTATGATCCTTCATTTTTGTGGTTGTGGAACTGAAAAGGCTACATAGTGCTAGGCCTTTTGTTTCATTCACTCTGGAAACTGTACCGAATTACATTCATTTTTATTTTATCCTACAACCTAAATATGTTAATATGCTTCAAATGGAAGACACCGTTAACAACCAGTTATGTAGTTTAATTTTGTTCTCCTAAAGTGATGGCGAAACATATAATGTTCAGGTTGTTGAGGCTTATCAAGATTTTGTGCCAGTTCTACTTCTCATGGCTGATCGTCCACCTGAGCTGTAAGATGTTGGATCAAATCAATCTAGAAATCAGGTCTGAAACAAAGATGGTTTCATCCGTAACTGTAATCATTTTTTCTTTTTCATTGAGACTATTAAATTTTCATCTTGGTTTATCCTTGTTATTGATTTTACTTATTGTAAGATGAGTGAAAAAAGGAACTATATTCTGTGAAATTGTTTTCACTTTTTATTTATCATCAAAGTCTAGTGCAATAAATGATTGAAATTTTTTACTCTTCACATTGTTAAACTTGTAAATCAACCAGGTAAAGCATTTTGGTTCATTTGTGAGGTTCTTCTTCAGCCTTCCCGCAGCCACTGACTGCATTCCTGCAAGGATGGTACTTACCACAATAGACTCTGCTGTATATTGGGCAACCACTTCACCTTGTGGCCCGGTTCATATTAACTGTCCTTTCAGGGAGCCACTGGAAAATAGTCCCAGCGAATGGATGCCAAGCTGTTTAAAAGGATTAGACTTCTGGATGTCTAGTGCTGAGCCATTTACCAAGTATTTCGATCTACAATGTTCTCATGCATGTGCAGATATTCCTCGTGAAACATTAGATATCACAACTTCAATTCAAAAAGCCAAGAAGGGGATTCTAGTTGTTGGTGCTATCCATACTGTAGATGAGATGTGGGCAGTTCTTCTCTTGGCTAAACACCTTTTATGGCCTGTTGTAGCTGATGTCTTGTCGGGATTATGATTGTGAAAGCTTTTGACTTCTTTTCCTGAAATTGAGGATGATATTTTATTCGTTGATCATCTTGGCCATGTTCTGTTGTCAGATTTTGTCCGTGATTGGATACATGTCGATGTGATTCTTCAGGTATTCTGAACTGTTTTTAGACATCTGGTTAATTAAATCATTGTACTTATTGTATTCATTTTTCATGCATCATTTTAACCTTAAGAAAGTGAAAGAAATTCTGGTTAGATTATAGTATGTTAAACCGTGTAAAAAATATTTTAAAATATTATGTTAATCTCGTAATAAGCATCCTTGTGGAATGTATATCATATGGCATGCACCAGTATTATTTATTTACTTTCGCTCTTCGATTGCGTGGCTTCTTAATTTGTATCCCAGATTGGGAGTAGGATTACAAGCAAGCGTGTTTCAAAGATGTTAGAGGAATGCTTTCCATGCTCTTATGTCTTGGTTGACAGTCATCCATTTCGCTATGATCCTTCTCATATTGTAACACATCGGATAAAAAGTGGCATTATCAAATTTGCTAATCATTTACTTAAAGTCGAATATCCACATGAGAGAAATGGATGGAGCACTTATCTCCGGGCAGTCAATCTAATGGTAGCCAATTAAATTTTCATTTTTCAGTACCTGTTTAATTCTTTTCCAATTTAATCTAATAACTTCCTGATAGCATCTTACTGGTGCCAAACTGAACGCTGAGCCAGAATAAGCTAAACTCATATGATCATATCAATGGTCTAATTCGATGTTTATATATTCTTGCAAAAACTTTGTTGCATGATGTAACTGTACACCAGTTTCTTGAATAAGTTCTGGGCGGAGTTTTTTTTTGTTTGGTCTTCTGATTGATTTGATGTCTTTTCGATTAAATTTGAAGTTTATGTGGGCCATAAACATTTGGCACTTTCTCGGGGAAGGTAAAATTTGTTTTGCGCTCTCCTTCAGACATGTTCTGTCCAGAAAGAAAGGAACAATAAAAAGAGAGTTGTCAATGAAAACAATAAAAAGAGGGCCCTCAATGAATTTAGCAGTTTCTGGAGATTGTATTTGCACCTTGCTCATTTTTTTCTCTCCACATTTTGTAGGTTGCCAGAGAGTTGTCATTTCAAATTTTTGCTGAATGCTCCTTGACTGAACCTCAAGTTACACGTATAATTTCGGAAGCACTTTCATGTGACACTGCTCTTTTCATTGGAAACAGCATGCCAATACGTGATGCAGACATGTATGGGCATGGATGCTCACCCTTTACTCGTAATACTTCAGCTATGATTTTAGACTCGGAACTATTTTTTCGTTTGATTTGGGTGGTTGGGAACAGAGGAGCTAGTGGTATTGATGGGTTGGTTAGTACAGCTGTTGGCTTCGCAGTTGGATGCAATAAAAGGGTAAGGACATGATATAGTTCTTTTTCATTCATTCTATATGGTGGGACAGTAGCAACCGTATTGGAGACTAATTTTTTTTTTTTTTTTTTCCCACCACTGGAGACTAGTTATGGTGGACATAATCTGAGAAACTTTTAGATTATTGCACAGCTTCTTTCCTTCAGTAGAGGTTTTGCTTCCTTTCATACCTAGAAATTGAAATATTCCATCATTCGGCCTTAATATTCAGGTCCTTTGTGTGATTGGAGATGTTTCTTTCCTTCACGACACCAATGGGTGGCAATTTTGAGCCAAAGGTAGGGAGTTATCTTTTTGATTTTGCAGGCTAGGGTTATACTGTGCTTCATTTTTTCTCCTATTGATTTCTTTTTTTTTTTGTTTTTAAATTCTCTTTTTGTCGTTTGTAGAACTTGATAATGGTTAGTTATTTCTCTTGTAAGGTTCGCAGCATGTTTTTTTAATTCTTTAAGTAGTATCATAGTCAATCTGATGTTCTATTTATTTTAATCCTACTTGTCGATTAGTAAGAAACACCGTGTGCAGGATGTTTAATATAACTTCAATCTCAATGAATCTACAATGTGTGCAGGATATCATGGAAACCAATGACAGTAGTTGTGATTAACAATCATGGTGGTGCAATATTCAGCCTCCTTCCGATCGCTGAAAGAACTGAACAAAGAATACTGGATAAATATGTCTACACCTCTCATAACATTTCTATTCGTCGACTCTGTATGGCACATGGGTAAAACTATTTACAACTAGTTCATAAGTAAGCTTGTGCATACTGCATTATTTGGGCTTTCATGTAAATTTCTTTTTAGTTTTTTCCTTTTCCTGTAATTTTCTTTCATGCGGTAGTGCAGCCATTAGTTCTCTACAATAGAATGGAAAATGGTTCTTATTGTTAAATATGGGATGGTGCTTTATGGCGATGTAATATATTTGCAAGCATAATTTTCTGGGAAACAGGTTAAGGTGACTGCAAGTTTGGAACTTTAAAAGTTTTATCAAGCTTGTTCCTGTTGAAGGAAACGTTTATAGCAGGAATTTGCAACCTAAAGTAGAAGATGACAGTAGACTAGTTTCGTGGCTTGAGAATGTGCTTTAATTATGATTTTTCCTGCACTGAAAGTGTCTTCTGAACGTCTTAATATCTTCATCTTGCTTTCCCGTCAGCTGTATTTATATGTTCAGCTAATACTTTGTAAACTTAAATAAGTCACTGACTCTGCAGTGTGAAGCATTTGGAAGTACACACAAAGACAGAGCTTCATGATGCATTACTCTCATCTCAATCTGAAGAGCGGGATTGTGTAATTGAGGTCTTAAGCTCTATTGATGCCAATGCTACCTTTCACAGGCTGTTAGTTATATTGCTTTTCAATATAATTTCTATTTCAGTTGTGAACTCACTAACTGATTGCAGGAAAATATGCTTGTTATCTCAGTTCTTTGAGGAAATTCGCATGCCAAGCAGCAGATAGCACTTTCAGGTTCCTTCTAAGGCCTCGAGTTCAAGACTCTGAATCAGATGTTTTTTCTTGTTTGAAAGTACGTTCTATCAAGTACTTCGCATTCAGGTGATTCTTTTCTGAAATTTTGTATGCTTTTGTAAATACCTTTACAGGAATGAATTGCTTATAACCATTTCTGTTTTTTTTTGTCACAGAATACCACTCTGGGCTCCTCCTACTATGTCTATTGTTGATCATAGTAAGACTAGCTTCTCCCGAGAAGGATTTATTTTATCCTTGTCTCTTGAAGATGGGCATGTTGGATATGGTGAGGTTAGTGGTGTTCTCTCACTGCATGCATGTGTTTGGATTCCAATAGGCATCTCAAGGAAATCTATTTTTTACAACCTTGAAATAATGGCGTACTTGATACATGCTTGATTCCTGATCCCTATCCTATGAACAAAAATTTGGGTTTCTTATTTCTCCATGCTTTTGTACTATATTCCTCACTGAAACCCCCGACCACCTCGGGACGAAAGGGAAGAATTAAATATTTATAAACTTCTAACCCTTCATTAATCTTATTAACAGGTTTCTCCCCTAGACATCAGCAGGGAAAACCTGAGAGATGTAGAGGAGAAGCTGCGGTTTCTTCTTCATCAAATGAAAGGGACTGAAATTAGTTGCTTCCTGCCTCTGCTAAAGGGTTCATTTTCCTCTTGGATATGGACCAACTTGGGAATTCCGGTAGGTATATTAGAATAATATGGCTGTTTCAGGTGCAAAATAACTAAATACTTAAAAAGAACTGGGTAATTATATTAGCTGCTTAATGTCGTCTATTTTTGGTAAATGTACAGCCATTATCAGTCTTTCCAAGTGTCAGATGTGGTTTGGAAATGGCTATTCTCAATGCCTTAGCGGCAAGACAAGGTCTCGACCTTTTAAGCCTACTCCATGTCCCAAATGATGAAGAAGCATTACCTGAAGCATCGTCAAAAGTTAAAATCTGTGGCCTTGTTGATTCTGATGGGACACCCACCGAGGTAGCTGATACTGTTGCAACACTTGTTAAAGAAGGTTTTTCAGCAATAAAGCTGAAGGTCAGTTTATGTTACCAATGACAATTCTTGATACCCTGCATCATCAACTTGACAAATAGGAAGGAGTGGATCAGATTAAATTATTGGTTGGCATGTTAGTTATAATGCTTCAACTAGTGAACAGGTAGCTCGTCTGAGAAGTCCCACTCAAGATGCTGAAGTTATACAAGAAGTAAGAAAGAAGATTGGACACCAGATTGAGCTTCGTGTAGATGCCAACCAGGACTGGACCTATCAAGAAGCTATCCAATTTGGTTCCTTAGTGAAGGATTGTTATCTGCAGTATGTCGAGGTATATCTCAAATATAGTTAATGCACCGAATCTACTGCAAGTAATGATGATGGATGATAATATGTGCATGCCTTGTTGTTTCTATTATCCTTTGAGCCTGCCTGTTATGCTTTCTTCTTGACTATTCGATTTGTGCTTCCTCTTCTACCTTCATTTGATTTAGTTGTTTCGATATTTTTCTTCGTGGTTTTTTCTTTTGGCATATTTGTTTTGTCTTGTGTTTTTTGTCTGTCAGCTCGTAGATTAACTATAGCCCGTCAAATTCATGCATTTCAGGAACCTGTTAAGGATGGGGCTGATATTATCAGGTTCTGTAAAGAAAGTGGGTTGCCTGTTGCATTGGATGAAACCATTGATCGTATTCAAGAAAATCCACTTAATACACTAATGAAATATACTCACCCAGGAATAGTTGCTGTTGTAAGTAGTGATTTCTTTCTTAGTACAAGTACTATATATGCGTAACATATTTTTTTGTGTCATCAGCATATTTCTTCTGGCAACAACTATTTTATTGAGTCACATCTAAAGTTTTTCTAGGTAAAAATGCGTCAAGCTGACCATATACAGCCCGTGTATATTTCCATAATACAAGTAATCAACTTTTACTTGCGCAGGGCTGTTTTATGTGGTTTCCCTTTATTTTCTGCAGGAGGTAAAATACAAGCTTTATGCAGAAGATTACTATTTGGCCAAATTAAGCCACTATGCCATTTATGGATTCAGTAATTAGTTGCTCTTTTAATATCATCATCAATTTTCTTATCTGTAGTTACAATATGCCATGGAAAAACGGAAGAATAAATACAGCATAAAAATTGATAGGGCCGCATGAAATCCTAAAACCATCAAGTAATGGTTTACGTCTATATTTTACCTGCTATTTTGATGGCAAGTGAAAATGTTGTTAGTTTCTTTCAGGTTTGGATTCTAATATTGGTTATTTTTCAGGTTATTAAACCAAGTGTTGTTGGTGGCTTTGAGAACGCAGCATTGATAGCCCAGTGGGCTCAACAACATGAGAAAATGGCTGTTATTAGCTCTACGTTTGAGAGTGGCCTAGGCTTGTCAGCATACATTAATTTCTCATGTTATCTTGAGCAGAAGAATGCAGAGATATGCAAATTAATGAACAATAAAATGGGCCCAGCTGTAGCGCATGGTCTAGGGACATACTATAGGCTTAAAGAAGATGTAGCTGCAACTTCTCTCAAGATAAGTTGCAATCCAGATAGCGGCTTTGTAGAAGCATCAGTTACTGATGCCAATCGATTTCTGCAGTCATTTCACATTAATCATCAGATAATTAATGGAGACTACACAGGAGAGGAAGTTCGGAGATACCAACATCCTGTGGATTTAAATGGCATCTCTTATCACATCAATGTTCAGGAAACTGGAGATATATCTCATGTTAGTAGCAATAACCGACTTTCAATGTATATTTCTCTGTTTTTCTTTGCATGTTTTGCGTGTGTGCTCATGTCTTGTGTGTTTCCGCTCTCTTGGCATTTAAAAGATGCATTCACTGGAACAAAATCTGGAACCTGTCACTCATTGCTGCAAGAGTCAGTTGACTAACTTGTTTGCTATCGATTAAAATAAGGAGACATGGTTGCTAGCGATATAGTTCCTTTGGCACTTCGGGTTAATATTAGTTCTGCTGTTAGACTGCATGCTTACACTTGCAAAATCAAACTGATGCAGGACAATGTACTTGTATTTCTTCATGGATTTCTCGGAACCAGTGAAGACTGGATTGCTATAATGAAAGCTGTTTCAAGAGGAGCAAGATGTATTTCGATTGACCTTCCCGGACATGGGAGTTCACGGATACAAAACCATGGTGATGAGAATGCTAGACTGGAATCGAGTTTGTCGATTGAGGTACTTGCAGATGTGGTAAGCAAACTGGTACATAATATTACACCAGAGAAAGTTACTGTTGTAGGATACTCGATGGGTGCAAGGATTGCATTGCATATGGCACTGAGGTCTTCCAACAAGGTACGTAGATAAATATCAAGATATGCATTGGTAATTAAAATTTCACTTGTATGCTTAAATCAAATGAGAAGAAATTTTTATCTATTATGAAGGTCAATGGAGCTGTAGTAATATCGGGAAGTCCTGGGTTAAAAGATGAAGTGGCAAGAAAAATACATAGAGCCATAGATAATTCTCGAGCACGGTTACTTGTTTCATATGGTTTAGTCCACTTTCTGGACTCCTGGTAAGCTGGACAATTGTGGAACAGGTGATTTTAATTATTTATTCTTTTCCTGCCTCGTTGTCCAGATTGTCATATTTAACTTTTCAACTAAAATATTCGAACTTTGGTACATGTGATGGTTGTTACATTGGGCAGCTTAAGAGAACACCCCAAATTTAATCAAATAGTATGTAGCCGCCTCCATCACCATGAAGACGTACCTAGTCTTGCAAAAGTCCTGTCTGATTCAAGCGTTGGGAGGCGGCGGTAAGTTCATTTCTTTGTTTCATTTTAAATTATTTCTCTCTTTTGTTTTAAATCATATTCCTTCTGTGCAATGCAGCAGCTAATTGTTTTTGATATAAAAATCGTTAAGGCTCTTGTTTGGTATTGCAGCATTGTGCAAATCTGTGGATATTGTCATAAACTTAATTTTGTTCTGAAGTCCCATTGAATATGCTTCAAATGTTACTGTGAAATTTCTTCATCTCTTTGTTCCTCCTTATTCATGGAATAACAACCTGTAGGCATAAAATTTCCCTGTCTTTGTGTCAAATTCGTGGCCACGCCCCATACCTATAGGCTCCATCCTTAAGCCAATTCAATCCCTCTGATATTGAATTCTAGGTTCTTTTCTTGTTATAAACCATGATCTTGAACTAGCTTTCCTGGAAATTCATTGGCACCATGAAAATTCTTATCTTGTAGTTTTCGACATTCTATGTCAGTTCTCTTCTCCTGCTTGTCCATACATCCTCAATAAACCAGAGTATGACGTGTAGTTTTTTCGCATAGCAGGCCGTTGTGGGACGACTTGAAGCAGAGCAAAACAGCACTTTTAATAATTGTTGGAGAAAAGGATGAGAAATTCAAGAGAATAGCTCACGGTATGTCGTATGAAATTGATGGCGCTAGGGAGACTGGAAATGGCCTGCCAAGAACTACTTGTGAAATGGTTGAGATACCAGACAGTGGGCACGCCGTACATTAGAGAACCCTCTTCCTGTCATCACTGCTTTAAGACGATTCGTGACGAGACATAAACCGGACTCCAATACAGTCTGAAGGAATTAATTTGATCTCTAAGTAGCTCTGGAGTCTACTGAGTGCTAGTATGATCCAATTACTTCTACAATATGCACACAAATTAGTCATATATATATATATATATATATATAGAGATACATAAACACATAAATACACACCCGTTGAGAGAAGCAGCTAGCATCAGGAGATTATCAGATTCTAACTAGGTTGATACCGACTAAACCTCCCTCCAGCGCCAGTCAACTCGCTTATTATTATTAAAATAGAAAGGAAAAATACAGAGAGTCAAAACTCAGAAGGCAAGCTTACTAACACAAAGCCGCTCTACTAATTCGAAAAACAAGGGAACCATAAGCCACGCCAAGATGGCAACTCCTACGGTTATAGACACAACGGTCAACAACAGGCAACACCTCGCCAGTCTCGGGTATCTTTGGCGTAAAGGGCCGGTCATGAAGGATCCAAAGAAGGAGAAATTGAGGGACAAGATAAAAGCATGGAACGAAGATGGCCTGTTCTTGAAAATGATGGTGGGAACCCAGTTCCCATCTATCTTCTGGTAAGGTAATTGGATAAGAACAAGAATTGTGGCTACTGATATCCATAATATTAACTTCTCCAGTACTTGGGATTCTTTGTATGGAATATTTCCATACTTGTCCAAGGGTTGAGAAGCAAAAAATTGTCCCTTCATTGAGCTTCCACTCTTTGGCGATGAGAGGAATTAGGTTTGCAAATTCATATAAAAGTAGCTTACATTTGCTGACCTCTTCTCTTTTTCTTGCGTGTTGACTTTTTGTATATATATAAATGTATATATTCTTATCGTATTGTAGGAGGTAATATCGCGTTTTCTGTTTCTTTATGGTGAAGGTAATTAATAGACCATATGGTTTTATTTTTGGTACATACAAACGTTTATCTCTACTTAAATTTTTTCCAATACGTTACCGATATTTTTAAAATGTTCATACGTAATTATTTGTGATTAGCTGCATGACCAATTCTTTTGATTATCAAACTACAATATTGTGAGAATAGTTCTGTTCTCAATTCCTATCATATTTGATCTACAATTTACTTCGAGAAACTTTGAATTTTAGAACTATCATGATAGCTGTAGTAGTAATGTTAATATTATTTTATTGCGCATAGCATGAGTATGCGTTTGGTGCATGGGTTGAAACTAAATTTTTGAGGTTGTAATTGAGTTGAATTGAATATGTATTTGATGAAGCGTTTGAATTGTTGAAACTAAAAAATTTAAGAACTCAAAATGTCTTCGGAAGCAAAAAAAAAAAAAAAAAATCACTATAGAGCTTATTTTATTCGTTTTAAAATTTTATGTAATTTAAAAAAAAAAATCCCATTTGGACTTACATATGCAAAATTATGGATTTTAGAAGTTTAAATTACAAAAACTGTGAATAGTGAAACTGATGTTGATTTTTCAGAAAAAGACACAAATAAATTAAATTCTTTGATTTTGGATTGAATTGGACCTTAGCTCCAAATACATACTAAATGCCGACCTACGTGCCTGGCGAGTAAAGCATGTATTTATACATATATATATATATATATATGTAAATGTACATGTGTGTGTTAAGATATGCAATTTATAACTCTTATTTGACAAAGATAAACAAAACACTTCGAAATTTCGAACTTGAACTCCTAATCAAACATCTCCCCTCACACCCACTTTGCCCTCTTGGGTTGTAAAGCATGCATATATAGTCAGTTGTTTTTTAAATATAAATGGAGAGAAACTATATAACAGTTTAGCCCATCAAAGGAAAAGACACAGTATATAAAGAAATTTAGAGTCCAACAATAACGCTTAAAAAAAAAAAAAAAAAGGAATCTAATCAAAGGACCAAGATTTGGGATAATATAAAGTAACTTGCTTAAGCTTCAAGTTTCTATTTCAATAATTTGCACTATTTCAGCATTTATCTTGATCATTAACGACTTGGACTTTTACACTCATGCTGGTAGTTGGAATAGGACGTTATAGTTCTCTTCGTTTTTTCTATTATCTATATACATATATTTTACAGTTTGTAATAATTCTGTCTTGGCAGTTTTGCTAGTTTGTCCAATTACCTTACATATTTTTAATATTAGGCCTATATGTATATATCAATCGTTTTCGCGTCTACAAGCAAACAGTCGGCAGCCACAATTTTCCATGTAAATTCAGGAATGTAACTGTCTTTGCCTTAATTTGTTTATTAAAAAAAAAAAAAACTTTCTTTGTCTCAATTAAATTTATGAAGTTATTGACCTGATAATATAGATTAAAGGGGTTTCCTATTGACCAAGGAAAAAGAATAAAAACCATGATTATGTATCGTACGCAACAAGTAAATAACTAAATTAATCTTGTCTAGATTCGAGAGAAAATTAACTCAATTATTGTTTCAATAATAAATCAACAGACAGAGTATAGCTGAGTCATCTATCTAAACCGAAAACAGAAACGTTTGCCCTGGCCTGTACAAGTAGAAATTAAAAATATATATGTACATATGTAAATATATATATCTAGAAAAAAAAATGCTTTTTTTTTCTTTGATAGAAAAATGACATTTTGACTACCCATTTACCACACACCTATATGTATCTAGGATAAACTATATGGCGCATAAATAACTATATATTGATGGTATTACGATAGTTCTTGTCCCGCCATTAATATTGCATAAATTAATTTCAGTTTGTCGTAAAAGATGAGGCAAATTACTAAAATTTTATACGATCTAGTAACTTTAAGAGATGTGATTGTCAAAGAGTTTAAGCTAAGTTTGCGTTTGGTTTGCCGATTAGATATACAAATTTTAAGTTAGAGTTAATTAATTTTTCAAAAACTAATTATAATTTTTTATTGAGTTTTTTTTTTTTAAAAAAATTGAAATAAAAAATATAATTTAATTAAATAAAAATTAAATATATTTATGACTGAGGACTGAGTACTGATTCAAATTAGTGTTGATTACGCAACGTGGTGCATAGCGACTATTCCAATGGGAATATTCATTTTGACTTCACTTGTAATTATTCTGCCGAGGTTTTTCAGAGGAAAACGAAAATGATTAATTTCTTTTTTGATTCTTGAATTGTTGATATGATCGTATTTTTATTTCTTAATTTTAAAATGTCAAATTTTTTTTTGAGCTATATTAGTTTGTTCCAGAATTGTCGTGTGGTCCAAAGTATTGTTAAAAAAAAAAAACAAAAAGGGCATATAGTTATCACATGAACATCATAAGTACCTAAAATATAATTATTTCTGTTATTTTCGCGTTCTAGAATCTTTTTTTAATTTTGGATTTCTATTTTTGAAGCTGTAAATCCTAACATACGTAATCTTAACATAGTATCTACTTTTTTTAAGTAGTGTTTTGGTCCAAGGATTATAATTGTAAGACAAATTGATAATTTGAGATGTAATGAAATTTAAATACTTAAATGTCCGCTTGAATCATAGATAAATACTCCCATATAGTGGGAACACTCGGAACCTTGCCACATAAACAGGAAAGAGAGACACATCAAGAGGCCATCCAGGAAATTTCTCACACCGTTGATTACGCAACATCGTACGTCATGATATTACTAGCTGTTATCCAATAAGAATATACCCCCTAAATACGCATGTGAGAAGAACATTATCCCATTCACCCATTCTACGCCAAATAGTTCACTTGACTATATATAGTCAAGCTCAATATATATATATATATCTTCTATTCTCTGTGTGTGTGTATATATATATTGATATAAATGATCTGTATAGCCTGGAAAATACGAACAAAGCAATCCCCAACCAGCTAGCTAGGTAATCGCCAGTTAATTAGAATATGTAGTAGTATCAGTTTAGGAAGCCATAGCCAAAGTACCATTGTGATCCTTGGAAATTCAAGAGTAGTATTCTTATCATGCATGAATACAACCACATCCTAGTCAGGCAATGCAACCTTCACCCCAAGCCGCCCGGATGCCTCCGGTCTCTGTTGATTGCCATGAAATTGATCTCTCCGGCACTACTGGACCGCCGCCAGGTGCACGAGCCGGTACCGGTACCTCAGCCATACCCCACCATGAACCTTCCGAGGTCGGCTTCGAGTCTCAGGCTGGGTCAGTTGATGTCTCCTCCTCCTACCCCACCCTAACTAGCCCACACCCACATTTCCCATCTCCATTAGTAGTCTCCCACCTTCCAAATTCACCTCCACCTCAACAGCTTTACATTACTGGTACCAGTCCACATATCAAAGCCAAACGGCACCCCTTTAAGAGATCATCGTTTATAGCTTACAGACTCATCGAGAACCAGCACGTGTATCGTAATTCAATTACGAGTTCAGAAAATGCTGGAAACGACGCAAAAGATGGAGACGAGGGTAATTCCATCATACAAGTTCTGAGAGCAGAGCAACTCGGGAGAAACACCTTTCTCCTATGCATCCCGATCGCCTCCGGCTTCGTAACGTACTACAACCCAACCGCCATACACCTTCACGGTCGTTTGGTTATGCTGGTTGTGACTATCGGAGCCACCAGTATCTGGATCGGGCTACTCCTGCGCAAGGTGTGGCCCAGAGTGGCCACTGCCCTGGAACTTCTTGGAGTTGGGTTTATGCTTGTTGCCCTTTTCGGATACCTCGCTTTGCATCTTCCTGGAGACTTTTTGTGGCTGCCCGTGCTATGTCTGGTTCTCTCTCTAGTACCTCTCGGAGTCGCCTTCTTTCGCCGAGAGAAGCCACCTGAAATCGGAGTAGACGTCCCTGCAGCTTTCGGTCTCGCATAGCTTGCGGAAAATTGCTCCTCTTATGAACTTATAGCTAGTGCCACTAGGCCTAGCAATTTCTGTAGTCCCTCTGTAACTTATACCTTTCAGCCTATATAAGTGGTTTGTTGTCGTCTGGATTTATGATCCAATTAGGCCTATAGTCGAGGTCATCTTCACCCTTTTTTTTTTTTTTTTTTTTTTTTTTTTTTAAACGTGTGTCTTGTTATATGTACAATATATGTATATGTTTCGGTTCACCTGTACGCTTTGATATTAAATAAATTGAAGGTGAAAGTTATATAGTTGATACATTTTGCAAGAATTATCCAAGGTTAGCTTTCCATAAGCACTAACAAGCTAGTTTTGCTTCCTCGAGATACTTGTATATGCCTAAATCTTAGCATGCACTCCAAAAACTTTTGGTAAGGTCGGGTGCATTGTATTTATCTAAAAGTAATATAATGTTTGGTAACATATATACGTTGGATAATTTAGTAATATGAAATTAAAAACTAACATACTATAGTAATTATGACATCTAACAAAAAAACTATGTATTGGATCATATAACATAATTTAAGTATCCGAAAGACCATTATTTGAGCAAACATATCAAATGCTTTATATGTATCAAAGACTGATAGCAGGGTTGAAGTTTGGGAACACATCCGGAACAGTAGTTAGGGGTCTAGGGACGGAGACATGGTTGGCATTGGGGTCGGTGTTAGATTTCGACATAGCTAGATTCATTGTCAAGATCTAAGAATAGGGTCGGGATTGGAGTAAAGAGCCGAGTTAGGATCTGAGACCGGGAACAATATTGAGATCTGGCATAGGGGTCAGGTTCGGGGTTAGAAATTGGGCAGTGGGTTGTGATTTGAGAAAGGACAAGGGTTAGAGGTGCCTTGGTCGAGATAAAAGAATCGAGGTCAATATCAAAACCGAGGTACCAAGTATGAGTTAGGATTGAGATACGAGATCGGGTTGAGTTCTAGGACTAAGATAGGAATCAGGATTCGGGGACCGAAACCAAAATTGAGATCTGAGGCAAGAGTTTGGTTACAAAACTGAATAGTAGTTAGACTTTAGGACGAAGATCAGGACTTGGGACCCTTGTCCCTAATACAAATCCTTCATTTATTACTCCCTTCACTTCCAATTCACAACAGGCTGATATTTCTTAAATTAGTGATAATGCGCTCACTCATAATCCTCATTTTTCTCATTCCTTGCAAGGTGTGTCCTCGGCTGATATTCCTCCACCACCCTCCACGTCACCACAAAAAAAAAAAAAAAAAAATCAACCTCCACAACACCTCACAACAATCATCACATGCAAACTAGAGCCAAAAATCACATTCAAAAAACCCTCACCAAACTTAGTCTCACCACTCTCTATACCCTATCCCAAATTGAACTCACCACCATATCACAAGCTCTAAAAATTCCTGAATGGCAGGCGGCCATGTTTGATGAATTCAATGCGCTTCTACGAAATAGAACTTGGAATCTTGTTCCGCCTGAGTCCTCACAAAACTTGGTCAGTTGTAAATGGGTGTTTTGAATTAAAAGACACCTGGATGGATCCATCGAGCGCTACGAAGCTCGGCTTGTTGCCAAATGTTTTCACCAATGACTAGGAATCGATTACCGTGAGACATTTAGTCCTATCATCAATGCAACCACCTTTCACCTTGTCATCAGTTTCACATTCTCAAAGGATGGTTCCTTAGGCAATTAGATGTTAATAATGCTTTTCTTCATGGACACTTGGTTGAGGATGTTTACATTAGTCAACCCCTGGGCTTTGTTGACAAAAACAATCCTACATTTGTGTGTCATCTTAAGAAAGCTCTCTATGGCTTAAAAAAAGCCCCACGGGCTTTGATTAATGCCCAAAGATACAACTGCAAAATGGTTAGTAGTAGTACAAATTTGGCGGTCATATCTATAGGGAGATGACAACAAAAACAAATAATATTATTAGAGATAAACGTTTAAAATTATTAGTGAAGATATTTTTGGTGAATTTTTGTGACAGAGAAAATAAACAAAATATGAAAAAGATAAGATTTAGGCAGAGAAAAATTCAATAATAAATTAGGCAAAGCATTGTGAATCCTTCATATGCTTCGTTCTCCAATTTGAATCAAATCTTTAATTATGACTTAATTGTAAGTTTCACATCTCAAACAAGTAACCGAAAAATATGGAGTTAAAGACGAATAAAAATAAACGAATGTGTTTCGGTGGATTAAGTCTCAATGTTGAACCAAACAGATTTATCATTATAAGTTATCCAAAATTGATAAAGTACTGTTTTTAGCAAATTGCAGTAAAGACAACTCATAAAACAAATCTTGTAAAAATAGAATGTGACAATATTACATAAAGAAAGCATGACTGAGTTTTATAAAAGATTGGCACAAAATATTGTGAATAGAAAAATGATATAAAGAGATTGAATCCACTAAAACATATAAACTTTACAAAACAAAATGAAAATCAAACCCAATTTAGATTAGTTCACACATGAGTTCATCACTAGCCTCACCAAATTGTCTAGCTTAACTTACAGTTCATCTCACAAAATTCTAAAAAGAAAACATAAAATGAAAATGCAAGAAGAAGAAAAGCACACAAGAAAAACACTCCAAACACTCCAAACTCAGCCAAAAATGCTGACGGAAAAACGTTTACTCTCTTAAGAAGCCCTGATTATAAAGCCATGAAGACCAACATACTAGAGAGAATTTTGACGCAACAAATCTGCTACCCAGGCTGGTAAATCTGCTGGAGACTCGCTGGGCAATTAGCTGCAGCTAAGGTTGCGAGCTTGAGAGAGGGGCCAGGAATCACGGGCTAGGTAGAGAAGGGAATCATGGGCTCAAACCCAATCCAACAATAACACTGAGCAATCTTGCACGTGTAGGAGGAGATCACACCGAGTGAACAAAGCCAGGAGACACATGTAGGTCTGCAATTGGCCAATCGTTCCATCAAGAAACCACGGGGAATAGTGGAAGATGTTCTGCAGCAAATCGCTAAGTTCTATTACCCCATGGACTTTCTTGTCTTGGACACTGAATCCGTCATTAACATGGAGTCAAAAATCCCCATCATCCTAGGAAGACCTTTCCTTGCCACATCAAATGCTCTCATCAACTGTAAGAATGGTCTTATGAAGATATTTTTCGGGAACATGACTCTTGAGGTGAACATTTTCCACATTGAAAAATAACCACGAGATGACGACGAGTGTCAAAAAACCTTCATGATAGACATACTCTTCCCAGAGGAGGTTCAATTGCAAGGAAATTCCATTAATCCTAAGCACCTTTTTCAAAATTCTAAATATGAAAGCTTTGGTCCTAATGAGTTAGTCGACATTTCAACCATCAATTCCAGGATCAAGGTGAAAATGAAAAAGGCTCCTGATAAGCAGATCATGAGAAAGAATTTTGAGCCAAACCAATAGGTGTATCTCTATGATTCTCACCTGCATCCCTACCCTGACAAGTTGACGTCATGGTGGACCGGTCCATTTGTAGTCAGACGAGTCTTTCCAACGGCACTGTTGAGGTCAAAGATCCAAGCAATGGGAGGATACTAAAAGTCAATGGTCAGAAACTAAAACACGATGTTAAGCAAGTAAGTCAGGTTGAGGAGTTCGCCTTTCACAACCTGATTATCAATCTTTAGTAGTCAACTCAACACTCTTTTCTTTTGTATCATATTTCTTTGGTTTACTTTATTTTACTTCTGTTTCTTTATGTGTTTTTTTTTTTTTAACATTTTGTGTGTTTTTGAGGATCACCCCAGCTTGCTTGGATCGCACATCACCCAAGTGTCTTCTTTTTTTGTTCTTTTCTATTGCACGTATCTTAAGACATTAAGGACACTGTTTGATTTCGAATGAGGGTGGTATGCATATTCATGCATAAGGAATTTTGTGTTTGTATGAATAATTTTGAGTCAAAAATTTTGCAACTATCTTAATATGATTTCATGGTGTTGTTTGAGTCAATTGTGCTGTCATTGGTTACTAAGGAATAACTTAGAATACTTGCACACGTCACCAAACCTTGTGGTAAGATGGTTGTGAATGCACTTTAGTTGAGAAAATTCTTAAGTTTAAGTATTTCATTTTTGTAAGTTGTGTGTGTGTAGAGAAAACAACTTTTGAACATTCATTGATCTTGAGAGTTGGTTTTAGTCACTGTTTAGAACAACACTACATGGTTTTGTAGTATAATTGATACATTTGCTTGAGGGATGATTTTTTGTTAGACAAGAACTTTATCATTGTTATCTTTTTTGGATTTGTTTTGTAGTTATCTATGATATCATGAATATATTAGCTAAAAAAAAAAAGGACAGAGAAAAGAAATAATATATAATAATAACAAGAAAAGAGAAAAAAAAATGATGAAATTCATTTCTTTTATTTTTGTTGAATTTTCTCATTGTTTATTCAATAGGTTGTTAGTTTTCTCCCGAATATGATGAAATCCTGAAAGCTGGTTTGTGGTAAGAACGGTGGAATGTTCTAAATATTTGGCTCACTTATCTTTTGATCAATGTCTGTTTATATGCTTGACCGAAATGGCCCATCTCAAATTTGAGCGGTTTCTAATTTATTTCCAACTTCATGAGAGAGACTTTACACGAAAATATTTCCAACACCCGTGAGGACGATGGAGTTGAGACTTTTACTTGGTGAATTTTTGAAGCTAAGTGTGTTTTGGTTTGTGGTAGCACACACACACCTCTAAGTTATGAGTGAAATAATCTCTAATAGCATCTTTTGATTTCTCACTAATATTTTGTTAAAAGTGTTTTTGATAGCTTTGCGAAGGTCCGACTCAATTTTATTCATCATAACATGATTTTTTTTGCACTTGAATTACCAGGGACTAGCAATAACTGATTGGGGGTTGTGATAAGTGTAAAAAAATGCATTTTTGTTCATATAATTTATTAAATAATTTAAGTTTTAATTGAATATTTTTATGATATTAATTCAAAATATTTTACTTTGGAAATTTTAATTTTTATTTAATTTTGGCTTATTTAATTTTAATTTTAATTTTTCCTTTCTTTTCTTTTCTTTTCTTCCTTTCCTTCCGCAGGTTTGCTTCCATGCGTGGGCAAGCCCCGGGCCAGACTTCCCTCTCAGCCAGGCCACGTAATCTCAAGCCCAAGAATCCAGCCCTTGTCTCCTGCTACACGCGTGTGAGTCTTCAGCAGGCGACGAGTCTATTGCTAATTTACCAACTGGGTGGCAAATTTCGTGGGCCAAAATTCTTTCCATGACCAAATGGATTCAAGGCCTATAAAAGCAAGGCTTAGCAGCAAGCAAAGTACGTGTTTTTCCCTCAACATTTTTGGTTGAGTTTGGAATGTTTTTATTGCCTTTCGTGTGTGTTTTTCTTCTTCTTGCATTTTCATCTCATGTTTGCTTTTTAGAATTTTATGAGATGAATTTCAAGTTAAGCTAGACACTTCGGTAAAGTTAAGGATGTTCTCATGTGTGAAGTGATCTAATTTGGATTTGATCTTCTTTTGTTTTGTAAAGATTATATGTTTTAGTTAATTGAATCTCTTCATCTCATTTTTCTATTTAAAATATATTTTGTGTCAATTTTTTATATAAATTTAGTCATGCTTTCTTTATATAATATTGTCACATTCTATTTTTACAAGATTTGTTTTATGAGTTGTCATTTACTATAATTTGCTAAAAACAGTACTTTATTGATTTTGAATAACTTGTAACAATAAATCCGCTTGGTTCAAAATTGAGATTTAATCTACCGAAATACTTTTGTCATTTTTATTGATCTTTAATTCTATATTTTCTAGTTGCTTGTGAGAAGTGAAACTTGCAATTGAGTCATAAATTGAAGATTGGATTCAAATTGAAAAACGAAGCATATAAAGGATTCATGACGCCTGGTCTTATTTATTATTGAATTTTTCTCTACCTAAATCTTATCTTTTTCATATTTTGTTTATTTTCTCTATTACAAAAAATCACCAAAAAATATCTTCACTTTTTATTAATATATTTCCTTGTTTTTTTGACGTTTAACTCTAATAATATTGTTTGTTTTTCTCGTCGCCTCCTTATGGATACGACTGCTCGGTCTGTATTACAACCGACCGTTTTGCAAGTGCATCTTTGGGCGCTAATCACCGGCCTCCTCCATGCAACCCAGCCCCACACTAGCCTCCTTCACCCAGCCACTGTCGCAGCCCACTGTCAATGGTTCCACCACCATCGTCGCAAACCCACCTCACTGGTTGTCGGCCTCCTCCCCCTAGCTCGATCCCCGCCCAAGTGGCCCAAGTCCTCCCAAACCTAGCTGCAGCTGCCACCAGAGAGAGAGCAAGCGAGAAGATAAAGGGGAGAGTTTTTTCTTTTCTTTTTTTTTTGGTGTAGAAAGAGAGAGTTTTTCGTTTCTTTGTTTAATCTTTGCTTTTAATTTTTGAAATTTATTTAAAAATCCATCTGCTTAATGTTTTTTGGAACTTATTTTTTTTAATTTTTGTTGACTTTCAAAATTTATTAATTACAGATTTAAAAAACTATACAATGCTAACCACCCAAACTAACATGATTTATTTAATCTTTAAATCCTCATAATTATTACTTTTATGAAAAATAAAAACGTTACATTACCGTGCACAATCAAATAAGATAAAATAACATTCCTGAGAATATGGAAGAAGATTCATTTATACAACCAAACATGTTAACATAGATTCCTGGGAATCACATTACCTTTTATCACTTTTCCAGTAATCTGTTTTATAATGATTACTGCAAACCAAATGCCCCCTGATAGTAATAGTATTAATAACAATAATCGCTGATTAATTTTGGCGATGGTTTAACATGTCATGCACGGTGCTTTTCTTTTTGGTCGTTGTCATTCCTTGGGTAGCTTTATACCTTATCATGCTCTTTCATTAAATAGCTTGGTTCATAGTCGTCAAGGGACGAAGATGAACAGTGAGATGTGAGAACCTTACTAGAGTGAGCTAGAAAAGGCGTACTGCTTTTTACCCATTAGTTTAACTCCATAATATGAATCTTTATAAGGTGTTCATATTTTAAATTGAGGGACAACAATAGATAAAGCATGAAGAGAACAATAAATCTGGACTTGACAGACCCAAAAAAAAAAAAAAAAATGGTAGCAAAGTTCGCAAACCAGAAAACCAACATTTCACTCCGATACAATTTGTGTTAAATAATGAAGACGAAAACGAAAAAGAGACCTATAATACTATGGTATACTGCAGCACAGAAGCTAGTTAGCCTCATTAACCGTTGCTGGTGCGAGTCTAGCCGTGGGAACGGACTTTTCCCATTCTCTCTCCATCATTCTCTTTGATATCCACGCTTTTCACTTTGACGTCATAATTATTCTCTACGCTCCCGATTAGGCGGCCCCAAAAAACCCACTGGCGGTGGCGGTGGACGGCGAGGCTCTACACGAACTCTATTGGAATCCGAAGAATTAGCTCCGCCTCCTGCTGCTGCTGCTGCTGCTGCTGATCCCGTGCCATCAGTGACACGAGTCTTCAAGAAAATTAACACAATGCAATATGCAGTGGCACCGACCATGTACCAAGCATTTTGCCTTTCGTTTTCCAAATTTTCAATTGCAACATCCATTGTCAATTCAAGGAGAAAGCTGAAGATACCAAACTCCATAGGTTGCTGCGAGTCGGATGATATGACCAACGCGAAAAGGGAAAAGGTTGCAGCAGAATACAAATCAAACCGGCTTCCATGGATGATTCTCGTTCTTTCCGTCTTGGTGCAAGATTCTCTGTAAATCAAGTGAACTTTGAACCTAGGATACTTATCCAAGAACATGAACATTGAAGCAATCATCAACATTAAAGAGTTCACCGCGGCTTTCACAAGCCATTTTTTACCACATTCTTGCACCACTATGTCAGTAAATTTGGGAATCTTTGACATACAAGCACCGAGCAAAAAAGTGAATACGGTCAAGTACACGACTTTCAGGCCTTCTGAATCCTCAAGCTGCAACTTGCAAAAGGGGCTGAGAGACAGACAAATTACGCCACCAGCAGCTGAAAGCAACTCTAATCCTTATAGAATTGGAGAGTTTCTTCCTCGTATCACATTCCCTGGATCTCTCCTCAATGACTCAGCATAACTCTCAATGAAAATTAGTGTTACACAAAACAGAGCAGCGCCGGCCATATACCGAAGATTCGGACCGTCGGTTCCCTTAATTTCCATAGAGGCGTCAACAATCAATCCTTGGAGAAGGCCTAAGAAACCAAGTCCCCCAGGTCCCTCTCTTTCGAAAGAAAGAAGCAAGGCTAAGAGCGAAAATGCTCCAACAGCGAATAGATTATATTCAGTTCCATGGGAGATTTTCTCTCTTTGTTCATAAATACAAGGTCTTTGATATTCTGAGTGAATGTTAAGCCTTGGAAATTTGATAAGGAATATCAGCAGAAAAACAATCACAAAGATAGAAGACGTGATCACTGGATTCCAAACAGATTCCGAGCACCTGGCCGGAGCCGAGGTCAAGCTCTTCAACTTGGGAGCAACAAACATCAAGAGAATAAATAAAGCAGAAAGGAAAGTAAGGGTCATGATTTTCGTACTTATATGATCCCCAAATTGAAGTTCGGAGAACGAGCAATTGGCCAGAAAACACATGCCGACGACAGCCGATAAAAATCCCAAAATAATCCGAAACACTTCCGCCGGAAAAGCCATAAAGAGTGATTCGGTGACGGAATATTTGCCAAAATGACTCAACTGAAAAGTGAACTTAGGGAAATGACTTTCCCAATTTAAGTGAAAAGGTTATTTTGCCAATTGCCTGGTGAATATTTCTAGGAAACAAGTCGTCGAACGGTGGTTTTTTTTTTTTTTTTCTTCCGATTAAGCTTGCAGTGTAGGATCAGCCGATCAGGTCAGGGGAGTTATTGGATAGGATCATATGCATATATAAGCCACAAATCAACCCCCTTATATGCCCCGAAGGGGGGCTTTGCAGATAAGGGATTAAAATGGAAACCTGTTGCAAGACTAATCTCAAGAGAGAAAACATTACAAGACTAACCTCCTTCATTAATCAATTTTTTGTTTTCTCCAAAATACCCTTTACAAGTAAAAAAAAAGATATATGAGATAGATTTATGAAGGGCGGGAGTTCATCTTCTGTTAAAAAAAAAAAAAAAAAACTGAAGAAACCCATTTTGTTCTCTCATTTCGTTTCACCTCAAAACTATCCTCATTTTTCATCTCCATCATCCCCTCAAAACGACCAACCTTATATTCCGGTTAGCTTCGTCGATTTCCAGCAAGGAAAGGAGAAGAAGTACTGTAAAAATTTTGGTAAGTTCATCTCAAACCCTCAAATTTTTGTATTGAAATCGTTTTTAAGGTTATTTAAGGGTTGAGCATTCATGGTTTCGGAGTTTAGTATAGAAAAACAAAATGATTCAACCTATTTTGCAATAATTTTTGGCTTGTAAAATCTGTAAATTCGCAAATCCAGTCCAAAATAAATACAGTGACTTGACTGGCTGGACCGGCCTTGGCCGGTCCGACCGGTCCGGCCGGTCTTGCCGGTCAGGAAAACCAGTAAGCCGGTCATGTCAGTCAGGAAAAAAAAATTCAAATTTTTCATAAATTTTTTTTTAATTCTTTCATAACAATCTTTATTGTTTTCTTATTTTTATCTTGAAGGAAAATGAGTGAGATTGTCATATACTTTCAATATGATGGAGAATGGAAGGAGAAAGATGACGGGTCATATGAATGGTGCAGAAGGAATAAGGAAATCAAGAGCATAATACTACTCGATGATCCGGATAAGGTGAAATATTCTGAAGTTATTGATTGCATATTTAAAAGGCTTCATGTGGACCAGAAAAGTACGGAATTAAAAATAAGTTACATTCCTCTGTGTACAATATCGTCAGGTCCTAAAAGCATTTTGGATGATTTTGATATTAAGTGTTATCTTTTGGACTATTGTAAATATCCTGAACGTAGAAATATGCTGTATGTTGAGCTCATGAAAAATGTTGAAAATAGTGACGACAATGATAACGACGGTCTTGAAGTTGAAGGAGATGGAGGATGCAATATGGAAAATGATGGAAATATTCGAGATGAGTACTTCAACGTTAACATGGAGCCACCAAGGGTCTATGATGCTGCTTCTGCACCAGGCAACGAAGGTGATGTTTTAGACGTGCCTGCCTTGGAGGAACACCCTAATCAGGAGACAATGGCATCTGCCCCAACTCCGAAACCACAACGTTCATGCGTAGAAGTAGACCCGGTCATGGATCATTGTGAACCATTAGCAATAGATGACAGTTTTGTGTCTTTTAGTTTTGATGATGGCATGGGTATTGCAGTTGGTCAGGAATTTGAAAGCAAGAACGAGGTGAAGAATTTGGTTATCGATGCTTCGTTGAAGGCTTGTTTTGATTATAAAATAGTCAAGTCAACCACAAAGTTGTTTGCGGTGAAATGTACCGTCCTAGATTGCAAGTGGGCATTACGAGCTGTGAGGATCACGAACTCAGATCGTTTCTCTCTCCGAACATATTACAACACTCATACCTGCTCTGCTAGTTCGGTGGATAAAAGAAACAGACAAGCATCTGCAGATTTTGTTTCAGATAGGTTAAAAAAGGAGTTTCCAAGCCAGCTCGAGACACCTACCCCGAAGGGAGTGATGGACATGATGAAAAAAAGTGGATTGTCAATATCCTACCACAAAGCGCGGAGGGCCAAACTAAAAGCAGCAAGTGATGTTAGGGGAGCACCAGAGGTCAGTTTCGAGATTCTTCCTAGCTATCTGCACATGATAAAGTTAATGAACCCGGGTACGGTCACGCACTTGGAAGTAGACAAAGATCAAAGGTTCAAGTACCTTTTCATTGCATTGGGAGCGTGCATCGAGGGATTTAAAGCAATGAGAAAGGTAATTGCGGTTGATGGAACGTTTTTGAAGACGAAATACAAGGGAACAATGATCATCGCCACCACCCAAGATGGTAACTACCATCAATATCCTCTTGCTTGGGGAGTGGCTGACTCGGAGAACGACAACTCATGGACATGGTTTATGACGAAACTCGAGGAGCTCATACCCGACGACGAGGAGCTGGTCATAATTTCTGATAGGCACCAAAGCATCCGCAATGCAGTTGAAAAGGTATATAAAAAGTCTCACTATGGTTTTTGTGCATGGCACCTCTCTCAGAATATCAAATCACGTGTTCACCGAGGATCTCGCGTTAGAGCCGGAAAGGGTACAGGTAAGGTCAATATTAAAGACACCGTCGCAAGTATTTTCATGAGAGTCGCTGCGGCATACTCAACCGACTCTACGATGACCTAAAGAATAGATATCCTGCCACCGCAGAATATCTTGATGATCACGTAGATGTCAAAAAATGGGCAAGGTGTCACTTCACAGGATCACGTTACAATATCCTAACTACCAAAGGTGCCGAGAGTATTAACAGTGTGTTAAGGAAGGCAAGAACATATCCTTTGCTGCCCTTGATTGATTCAATTGTAGAGAAAGGGGGAAAGAAAAGAGGGACCAAAACACGACATCAGATACATTCATAACATACACCAAAACGACATCATTTTATTTAAGGCAAACGACAAGGTTTTCATAAAATGGAATTTGTCAACTCGGATTTTGTTTGTGCTCTGTTTCTCATTTTCAGTTGTACTTTGTTGATTTTTAAAAAAAAAATCATTATTCTTCTTTGTATGAAGGTAGGCTCTCTTAAATTTTCACTGCTTAACTTGTAATTTGAAAGGATATATCTATTGCTTAAGAAGGTCATTCTTTGTTTTAATTTGGGTTGAATAGTTTAGCTTGCATTGGCTGTTCAGACTATGCTTCTAATTCTTACACCTTAGATCAAGTTTCTGATCCTAGACCGACTCAGCAATGAGATATAGGTTAGAAATCCCTCTTGACACCATATCTTCTAATCCAAAAGATTATGAAAACGATGAAGAGCTGCGGAAGATTAGAGAAACCAGAGGTTATAATTACATGGTAATTACTAAATCCATGGTTTTCTTTCTATTCATAAGTTTTGTGTCTCATAATTCAATATTGGCGATTTTTATTTGTGGGTTGTTGGTGGAAGATCTCTGCTAGATTTTGTTCAGGACTTGGGTATTCGAAAGTTGGCATTTTGCTTCTTAAAGTAGAGATCTTGATTAAAAAGAAAAACGTTTTAGTTTTAGATTTTTTTTTAAATAGTGTGTTAAGTAATCAATGAAGTGAACTAAGAATGATTTTTATAAGGTTCATAGTTTTCAAGAACATTAGTGGGAAAAGGGAAAACCTGTGATTGTTGTTCCTAAGTTACAACGTCGCTCGTTTGTTTTTTTGTTTTTGGTTATGTTCTAAGAGAAGTTGGTGATTCTAATTTGATATGCTAGAGTAGACTTAAAAGAGTATTCAAGTAACCAATGAAGTGGCCAACTAAGTTGATTAGAGGGTCCAATTGCTAATGCTCCGTTCGTTTCATGCGTTTCTACACAATTAAAACCTTTGTTCTACAGTGTTTTTTCTCGCAAAAATTTGGATCAAAGAGATAGAGAAACAAAACAAACAAAACCTCCACAGATTAGAGAATCCAAGAGATAGCAAAGAGAGGATTCTAGAAAGAGAACAAAAACTCAAGAGGAGCAATACTGGAAATGGCAACATTCAATCAGCAACCATGTTTGAGAGCATTCTGCACACACACGCGTATATATAAATTGAAAAAAAAAAAAAAAGGTATCGACGAGAGGAACTTACCGTAGCTGATGCGGCGAGACGGCGGCGCTAGGGAGGGAGATTGGGCGAGGTAGCCGAGGGAGGGAGGGAGGGAGGGAGCCGAGGGGAGATTGGGCAGAGGGAAGGAGCCGAGGGAGGGAGGGAGGGCGGATCGGAGATTGGGCGAGCGAGGGAGGGAGTGCCGGCCGAGGGAGGAGAAAGAGAGTTCTTTGAGAGAGAGCGAGAGAGAAAGAGCGAGAGGGAGAAATGAAATGGGATCCCCTGGGGAACTGGGTTCCGTTTCTTTGTTTGAGAGAGAGCGACCGAGAGAAAAGGGAGAGAGGGAGAAATGAGGAACCGGAGGAAACTGGGTGCTGCTATGGGTTTGGGGTTTCTGGGTTTTTTTGGGGAGGAGAGAACGCGAGAGGGAGGGAAGCGAGCGAGGGAGGAGGGGGAAGGGGGGTTCTAATTTTTCCGTTTGTTTGAGACTGAGTTCCAACGGGATTGGTTTAGGAAGAAGGGCGGGAATTAGTTGAATTAGTTGGGGTTGTTTTTTTTTTTTTTTTCCTCTGAAGATGACTTAAGGGGTTTTTGGTCTTGGGCATAAAAATTGAATTAAAAAAAATAAAAATAAAAAATCAATTAGAATGGAGGTTAAATTTGCAACGGGGGTTCATTTGGGGCTTATATATGCAATTGTTGGGGAACGGGGTGAACTCATTTTTTTTCAATTTATATATACGTGTATGTTTGCAGTTTATCTCATGTCAAACATAATGGTGAATTCATTGTGAGCAAGCAGTATGTGTGTACAAAACATGGAACCCATTTTTTTTTTCAATTTATATATACGTGTGTGTGTGCAGTTTAATGCTCTCAAACATAATGGTGAAGTTGTGAGCAAGCAGTATGTGCGTACAAAACATGGAACCCACCTAAAAACTAAAATTTGTTTATGATCTTCATTTCATATGTTTTCAAATTTTTTTTTTCAAATTCTTTGTCTAATTTTGATGCTTTAAATAGTGTCTAAATATGTCAAGTTATTTAATTGATTTAGACAATTAACTATATGAAAAACTAAACTAAAAAATAATTTTAAAGTTTTTAAGTAACTCGACATCTAGGACACCACAATTACATCTAAATAAAAGTATAGAAGTTGCTGGAAGTTGTTGGAAACTATGTTAATTTTTTGAGATAAAAAATTTAACTCGACATCTAAATTGACACACCTCTCTCTCTCTCACCAAACCATATAACTAACTAAATAAAAATCATTAAAGTATAGAAGTTGCTGGAAACTATGTGAATTTTTTGAGATAAAAAGTTTTACGAAAAGGATGAGAGTACCAATTCTGAACACCTTATTGTTTTTAGTAATGTGTTGTTATTTTTAGTACTTGAGATTGATAAAGAAATTTGTTTATATACGAATATGTATACTTAAATTTGTTTTATCATTTTCGTTTCGAGGTATGGCACGAAGCCGGACGTCATCGGCATACTCTCCTCGTCCTAGCCAATGGCTGCGATATTCAGAAGGAGCAGATATGGACTCAGAAAATGACTCTGAAGGAGTCAGTAGGACCAATCCTAACCTGATGGCAACATGTCACCTCAATCGATGTCAATCTCAATACCAAAGGTAAGTTATCAATTAAATTTATATATGTATATTTTATATAGTGAGGAAATATGCCGACTTCTAGAAGATCATAATAAACACTGTACTATATGTGTCTATTCATGAATTTGGCATTTGAAAAGCTTGTTACTTTGGAGATTTCAAGTTTAGAGTTTTTTTGTGTCTTCTACTCTACCTTGGGCAGTTAGGGATATAGTTATTTTGGAGTTAGTTGCTGTCTTTCACTCTCATTTTGTTGACAATCAATTAGAAGAAGAAGAAGAAGAAGAAATTAAGGGGACGAAGAAAGATTTTAGAGTTTTTTTGCTCTTTATTATTGTGATTTTTTTTATTTTATACTTTGCTTGTAATATATGCTAGATTATGTATACAAGTCAAAGATTAGTTGCACCATTTCTTTCTTTCCAATTTCACATGATTCATGTTGTGAAAACTTCACATAGAAAGAAGAAGAAGGAAAAAGAAAAAGAAAAAAAAAAGCATGCATTTCTAACTTACAAAAGATGAAGTGGATAAAAAAAACATGTCAAGGCACTTTCTTGAATTGCAATTCATTTATGTCTTAAATATATATATAATTTATAGTCTGGTTTTAGAATTTACCGCGCTGTTTGTTTATATGTGATTTTATGTAAATGTAGGTTTTGGATCTCCCATCACCCGTTTTGAAATTGAATATAGATGAAGTCAATTTTAAATGCAAAATCACAATCAAGAACTTGTTGAAGGATGCTGTGGATACGGTGATCACAGCCTTACGGGACCACCCTAATGGCATAGAGTGGTTTAGGAACTCTATTTGGCCACTTATTTAACATTGCAGACCACCTTATACCCGTTAAAGTAACCTTAATCCCGTTATGGATGTTACTGACCCGAGCGGTGATTACAAAAAAGCAGTATGAGATGTGGTTCGTTTTGAACGGCGTCCCCATTAGGTACTTGCTGATGGAGCACGCGCTTATCAGTGGACTTAATTGTTCTGCCTATCCCGGAGATCCTCCTTATACAGGAGACGAATTTAAAGGAAGGGTTTTTCGCAGAATGAAAAAGATAATGCAGAATGATCTCAAGAGTTGCTTGGAAGGTATGGTCATCCCTTCCGAGAAGAGTGAGAGCAACATAAGGAGGCGCCCTAGCGAAATCAATCAAAGAGAAAAAGAGAGGTCGATCCTTATAAACGATAAGTTGAAGTTGGTGGTCCTCTACTTTTTGTGTGCGGTCCTCCGTGGTCCGGAAAAAGGCCATCAGCGAGTTGATGATAACCTCTTTAAGATTGTAGAAGACCTGGATTGGTGTGCCAATTACCCATGGAGGAGAAAGTCATACCAATTTTTGATGACCCAGGTCCAGAGGTTGGACATTGGTGCAAAATGTAAAAACGGTCGTCAGAAGTTGGCAAGATGGAGTTGTCATGCGTTCATACTCCCATTGATGGTATGTAAATTTTGTTTTATTATTGATTCTCACACTTAATTTGTTTCAATATGTTTGCAATCTAATATTTGTTATTGCTCATTATTATAGCTTCTATCATTTGAGTGTATTCCTGCCCTGACCCCAACGTATGCTGAGACTAGAAAAGACATGCAAGGACCGGTGCCAAGAATTTGTCGATGGACAACAAAGTTTGATCGACAACAAGCACCATTTTTAGAGCAAATTCTTCGTGCAGTTGGGAATAGCACGGTTGGTCTTCTGTTTTGTTTTATTTTATATTATGTAGATACGCCTTTATTTCTCGGTTACTAATTTCTAGTTTCTAAATTTCAGAACATACATAGCATATTTGTCCCAACCTTGGAGGAGCGGAAAGCCAACCATATGATTGGGTTTGTTCCTTATGATGAGGATTTCGATCCCATTGTGGACAATTGGGCAGGCATCCTAGAGTCCGGAAGAAGCATCTTTTGGAAAGACTTATTAGAAGCTGATCTAGAAGGCCGACGCAACTTCCTTGAAGGTGGAACTGAGAGAGTCCAAGGAAGAGGTAAAGAGAGTCCTGAAGATATTATACCTGAGCAGCGCACAAGTCAAGAGGACGCCGCTGCAGTAGAGCAAACCAGGTATCTGTCGTCTATCCCTACTGTCAACGAGTCTACACTTCCACAAGCTAGCTCTTATACTGAGAATTCAATGGTACTACGTGAGCTTCAAGCTCTAAAGCAAATGATAGAGAAGATGTCCGCCGACCATGACCGGCGGTTTTTACAATTAGAGAGATCAATAGAATCTCAGTCTCTACAATTGGAAATGCTGACAAACATCGTGTCAAGATTTGTTCAGCAACAATCAGAAGTCGAGAAAGGTGGATATCGAGTTGAGAGCAGTGGAGGTGGAGGTGAGAACAGTAGAGGTGTTGATGTCAGTATCAATGCCGGTGGTGATGTTGATGCTCGGGATGAAATATTTGCACGAACAGATGTTGGCTCCGGAACTGACAAGGGTGTAGAAAGAGATATGGAAGATTCTCCCCTCACTGAAATCTTTTATCAGACTCCGACTTATTTGGGTGATAAAGATTGTAAGGAAGATATTTTAGATGTTAGGTAGCAAAAGGGACGACCTCAATGACATCTAAAGAAGTCTAAATATCGGAGAACTCCATACACCGACCCTGATTCAAAGAAGATGATGTTTCGTAAAGGGTCGATAAAAGAGTTCGACCCATTACGCGTACCAGACAGCATGCGAAACTCATTTGAGGCTTACAAGAATTCAGTTCCGAAGCCACCATTTACTTTAGGTTTCGGGATAACGCGAGCGTGGGCCTTCTTCGAGCAGATCTCAACTGAGCACTTTTGGTTTTTAAGCGACATAAGTGATTCTCTACTAAATAACGCTATATCTAAGTTTTTTTTTAATACGGATTTCTTTTTATGTCTAACATTTTTGACTTATACTACAACCCCCTTTTTTTTTGTAGCACATCGAAGAGGTGATGTACGGAATCCGGAAAAAACAGTCCAAGTATCCTGATGTCATCAATCAAGACGTCGTTATTTTGGATGATATCTTCAGCCAAATATTAGTGATGAATGCCAATGAAGATGTCATCATATACGACGCAGAGCTGGTGGTTTTTTATTGTAATTGGAAATTCCCGAGAAAGCCAAGCTCGATAGATTTATGGAGCCAGTGCAAAAGATGATTTCGTTACTGCTTCAAGAATCTGGATATTTCCGTCACCTGGATTCTTCACCATGGCCCTATCGGCGTCCAATCAACCATCGCAGAATGAAAAATCGTAAGTGTACTTCAAATTTTTTGTATTTTTATTTTTTTCATTTATAATTACAAACACTAACAAACATTTTGTTTAACGTATGGGAGATTGTGCCGTATACGCCATCAAACATATTGAGTTCGATATGCAAGGGCTGAATTTTGAGTTAATAAATGATGCAAGAATTCGGATTTATAGAGAAGATGTCAGTAAATATTTATCATAACGATTGGGTTCCTTAAACATTTTATATATGTATCTGCTTAAACACTTTATATTGTATTAAACTTCAATTTTGGTTCCTTCTTCCTTTCAATTACTAAATGGACATCAAGTTTTATTTTTTCTGAACATTCGGGATCAGAAGAATCTTCATCCTCACTGCCACTAAATGATGTCTTCTTCCCCTGAAAGTAGCAACTAGCGATTTTCTTTGTCCGGTCCTTAATTCCTAGTACTTGTTTTCCAGTTGTGGATTTGTCCTAAAAAAAGGAAGTAACATGCATCTATAATTAAACACTGATGGAGCACACAACTGCTATAGAATTAAAACATGCATACATTCCTTCCCGAGTTTTCCAATACTTACGCAGTAAGAAAAGTGTGAAATCATTAAGAATGTGTTTACATGAGCAAATGTTTTACTCGTATGATCTATGAGCATTAAGAATGTGTTTTTTTTTTTGGGTAATTGAAAGGAATTAAGAAAAAGTTTTTGGTGGTCGTACGCATAGCTTAATTAATTTTAATTCCTCATAATATGATGTAGAATTACTATTAAATTCGTTCCATTTAATCCTTTCACTTAAAAAAAAATATAGATCCCCAAATTCTAAAACCGGGTTTTCCGAACTTGTCGGATCGGGCCTTAGTCCGGCCGATCCAGAAAACCTGAGAGCCTAAAAAAAAAAGAAAACTAGATCTAAGTCTTGGGTTTTCTGGACCGGCAGGACTGGGCTCTGGTCCAGCCGGTCCGAAAAACCTGAGAGTCTAAAAAAAAAAAAAGAAAACTAGATCTAAGTCTCGGTTTTTCCGGCAAGACTAGGGACTGTTCCAGCCGGACCAGGGGAAGGACCGGCCGGAAAATGTACTGGTCCGGCCGGAGCAAAGCATGACTAGGCCTGGTCCGGCCGGAAAATATACTGTTCCGGCAGGACCAGGCAAGTTCCGGCCGAACCAGGGCCTGGTCCGGCTGGACCAAAGCATGACTAGGCCTGGTCCGACCGGAAAATATACTGTTCCGGCAGGACTAGGCAAGTTCCGGCCGGACCAGGGCATGGTCCTGCAGGAAAATGTAATGGTCCGGCCGAACCAGGGTCAGTTACGGCTAAACCAGGGCCCGATCCGGCCGGAAAATGTACTGGTCCGGCCGGACCGGGGCCAGTTCCGGTTGGACCAGGGCTTGTTCCGGCCGGACCAGCCCCGGTCCGGCCAGGACGAAAAAATAGATTTAAATTTCAAAAAAATTTTAAAAAAAATGATATACTTGTTTTGTTCAATTTGGATAAAAAATGATATACTTGTGTTTAAAAAAAGTTATATGGTCGTTATTTTTCATAAATAAAAAATTATGACCAATTTTAAAAAGAAAACAAGGGAGAACACCCTGGTCCGGAGAATTTTAATTCCGGATCGGCATGTCCGGTTAAAAATATTACTTAGGATGTAGAATTAATTTTAATTCCTCATAATATGATGTATAAATATTAAATTAGTTCCATTTAATCTTGTCACTAAAAAAAAAAAAAAAAAACTCCAAATTCTAAAATCGGGTTTTCTGGACCGGCCGGACCAGGGCCCGGTCCGTCCGTTCCAGAAAACCAGAGTTAAAAAAAAACTACAACTCCAAATTAAGCTCTCAGGTTTTCTGGATTGGCCGGACCAGGGCCTGGTCCGGCCGATCCAGAAAACCCGAGAGTTTAAAAAAAAAAAAAAACTACAACAACAACTACTACAACTCCAGGCCTGGTCCGGCCGGAAAATGTACTCGTCCGGCCGGACCAGGGCCAGTTCCGGCCGGACCAGGGTTAGTTCCGGACTGACCAGGGTCTGGTCCGGTCGGAATATGTACCGGTCCGACGGGACCCAGAACTGTTCCGGTAGGACCAGGCCTGGTCCGGCCGGAAAATTTACTCGTCCGGCTGGACCAGGGCCAGTTCCGACCGGACCAGGGTTAGTTCCGGCCTGACCAGAGCCTGGTCCGACTGGAATATATACTAGTCCGGCCGGAAAATGTATTGGTCCGGTCGGACTAGGGCCAGTTCCGGCTGGACCAGGGTTAGTTCCGGGTGGACCAGGGTCTGGTCCTGCCGGAAAATGTACTGGTTCAGCCGGACCAGGCCCCGTTTCGGCCGGACCAAATCTGGGTCCGGTCGGGATGGAAAAATAGATTTAAATTTCAAAAAAATTTTAAAAAAAAATGATATATTTGTTTTGTTCAATATGGATAAAAAATGATATAGTTGTGTTTAAAAAAGTTTATATGGTCGTAATTTTTCATAAATAAAGAATTATGACCAATTTGAATTGAAATTCTGCAGACCAGGGTATTCTCCTTTGTTTTCTTTTTTTAACCGGACGTGCCGATTCGGAATTGAAATTATCCGGTTCGGGGTGTTCTACCTTTTTTTTTTTTTTTTAACCGGACATGTCGGCCCGGAATTGAAATTCTCTAGACCGTGGTGTTCTCCTTTGTATTCTTTTTTTTACTGGACATACCGATCCGGAATTGAAATTCTCCGGACCAGGGTGTTATCATTTTTTTTTGTCACAAAACCTTCCGGGTTCTCCGGAGCGGCATGCCGGCCTAACCGGATATGCCGGTCTGGAATTGAATTTCTCCGGACCGGGGTGTTATCCTTTGTTTTTTTTTGTCACAAAATCTTTTTTTTTCCGATCACTACATCGAATAAATAGAAACGAAATTACCGGGTCTATCATATTCACATTGGTGACTTATCCAACAACCACCATTTCTTTTGGAATAGTTAAAAATATACTATGATGGTTGTTGCTTTATATATATATATATATATTAATTTTGTCTGTTATTTAGCAATACCAAAGTTTCTTTTTTTTTTAAGCAAAAATTTTTTTATATTTGAAAAAAAAAAGAGCGAAAAAGCTCGAGCACGGCTTACCTAATATGACGTAGTATAAATTAAAAATATTACTTAGGAGTCAAAAATTTTTTTAGCAATACCAAAGTTTCTTTTTCTTTTTTTTTTTTTTTAACTTAAACCTTTTTATATTTAAAAAAAAAACCTAAAAACTTGTGCACAACGTACGAAATGTTTTTCCGGACCGGCCCTCGGTCATGTCGGTCCGGAAAAACAGTGAGCCAAAACTCAGGCTTGACCAGTCCTAGTCAGGCCAAACTGGGACTGGTCAGGCCTGACTTTTGCTCACTGGTTTTCCAAACCGACATGACCGCGGGGCCGATCATGCCGATCCAGAAAAACAGTGAGCAAAAACTCAGGCCTGACCAGTCCTAGTCAGGCCAAACTGGGACTGGTTAGGCCTAACTTTTGATCGCTGGTTTTCCACACTAGCATGACCAGGGGCCGGTCATGCCGGTCCGGAAAAATAGTGAGCAAAACTCAGGCCTGAACAGTCCTAGTCAGGCCAAATTGGGACTGGTTAGGCCTGAGTTTTGCTCGCTGGTTTTCCAGACCGGCCTAACCAGCCCCCCGGTCAGCCCAGTCCGGAAAAACAGTTAGTAAATTATGCTCGATGTTTTTTGGTCTTTTTTTTTTTTTTTTCAAATATCAAAAATTTGAATAACAAAAAAAAAAAAAAAAGAAACTTTGGTATTGCTAAAAAAAATTTTGACTCCTAGGTAATATTTTTAATTTATACTACGTCATATTAGGTAAGTGAGAAGTTTGGTCTGTTCTTACGCTAAATACATGAGTTACGAACATACAACCGATATTTAGTTTGTGATAACTTTCTTTAATAGACCATACAATTAAAATGATTTCAACCACTATAATATCCAAAATACAGTTCATCACTACAAACATAATTCAACTACTAATATAAGAGATGTACTCCAAAATCTTTAGAACAAGTTGAAAATAAAACCACAACCATACAACATGAAAATCTGCTTCGATCAAATATATTCACAGGGGAGTTGTAAATTCTGAGCTTTCATGAGAAGTTACTCGACATGATCGCTTGTTTTTGCCTTTCCGATGTTCCCCAATAGAAGAAAATCTGGTTTGTTGAAGCCTCCTATGTTTTTTGTGAAATCAGGAGGCAATACCTTCTCATTCTTTATGTCATCCGGGATAACCCACTCTGATGAGCTTGGGACAGGATAAATGGTTTGGACATAAGCCAATGCCCATACCTCCTTTAGATAGTATTTTGAGCATAAATCATGCATTTTATCCTTACCCCCCGGGAATGCTACAAGGTCATGGACACAAGGAATTTTGTCGATATCAAATACTTTACATGTGCAGGTTCCCCTTCCAAGATCAACCAAGAAACTGCCATTCGATCTTGTGACATAATACTCAAGTGTAGTACTGTTCAGTTCTTTCACAGCCAGGATTGTGGACTCTTTGTATCTTGTATGTAATGTTTTCTCCACCATTGGAGTTAAGTATTATGAGGAAGATCCAAGACTCGACTCCTTACGGTGATTGTTGAACCATTCAGAGATTTTCTATACAATTGAATCAATCAAGGGCAACAAAAGATATGTTCTCGCCTTATTTAACACACTGTTAATACTCTCGGCATCGTTGGTGGTCAGGATATTGTAACGTGATCCTGTGAAGTGACACCTAGCCCATTTTCCAACTTCTACATGATCATCAAGATATTCTGTGACGGCGGGATATCTATTCTTTAGGTTATTGTAAAGTTGGTTGAACTCATGTTCAGAGTATACCGCAGCGACTTTCATGAAAATACTTGCGACGGTATCTTTAATATTGACCTTACCTGTACCCTTTTCGGCTCTAACACGAGATCCTCAGTGAACACGTGATTTGATATTCTGAGAGAGGTGCCATGCACAAAATCCGTAGTGCGACTTTTTATATACCTTTTCAACTGCATTGCAGATGCTTTGGTGCCTATCAGAAATTATGACCAGCTCTTCGTTGTCGGGTATTAGCTCCTCGAGTTTCGTCATAAACCATGTCCATGAGTTGTTATTCTCCAAGTCAACCACTCCCCAAGCAAGAGGATATTGATGGTAGTTACCATCTTGGGCTGTGGCGATGATCATTGTTCCCTTGTATTTCATCTTCAAAAACATTCCATCCATCGTAATTACCTTTCTCATTGCTTTAAATCCCTCGATGCACGCGCCCAATGCAATGAAAAGGTACTTGAACCTTTGATCTTTGTCTTCCAAGTGCATGACCGTGCCGGGGTTCATTAACTTTAACATGTGCAAATAGCTAGGAAGAATCTCGAAACTGACTTCTGGTGCACCCCTGACATCACTTGCTGCTTTTTGTTTGGCCCTCCAAGCTTTGTGGTAGGATATTGACAAGCCACTTTTTTTCATCATGTCTACCACTCCCTTCGGGGTAGGTGTCTCGAGCTGGCCTGGAAACTCCTTTTTTAACCTATCTGAAACAAAATCTGCAGTTGTTTATCTGTTCCTTTTATCCACCGAACTAGCAGAGCAGGTATGAGTGTTGTAATATGTTCGGAGAGAGAAACGATTTGAGTTCGTGATCCTCACAGCTCGTAATGCTCACTTGCAATCTAGGACCGTACATTTCACCACAAACAACTTTGTGGTTGACTTGACTATTTTATAATCAAAACAAGCTTTCAACGAAGTATCGATAATCAAATTCTTCACCTAATTCTTGCTTTCAAATTCCTGACCAACTGCAATACCCATGCCATCATCAAAACTAAAAGACACAGAACTGTCATCTATTGCTAATGGTTCGCAATGATCCATGACCGGGTCTACTTCTACGCATGAACATTGTTGTTTCGGAGTTAGGGCAGATGCCGTTGTCTCTTGATTGGGGCGTTCCTCCAAGGTAGGCACGACTAAAACATCACCTTCGTTGCCTGGTGCAGAAGCAGCATCATAGACCCTTGGTGGCTCCATGTTAACGTTGAAGTACTCATCTCGAATGTTTCCATCGTTTTCCATATTACATCCTCCATCTCCTTTAACTTCAAGACTGTCGTTATCATTGTTGTCACTATTTTCAACCTTTTTCATGAGCTCAATATACAGCATACTTTTACGTTGTGTCGTTTTACAAAAGTCTAAAAGATAACACTTAACATCAAAATCATCCACAATGCTTTTAGGACCTGACGATATTGTACACAGAGGAATGTAACTTATTTTTAATTCTGTACTTTTTTGGTTCACATGAAGCCTTTTAAATATGCAATCAATAACTTCAGAATATTTCACCTTATCCAGATCATCTAGTAGTATTATGCTCTTGATTTCCTTATTCCTTTGTACCATTCATATGACCCATCATCTTTCTCCTTCCATTCTCCATCATATTAAAAGTATATGACAATCTCACTCATTTTCCTTTAAAATAAAAATAAGAAAACAATAAAGATTGTTATGAAAGAATTAAAAAAAATTAATGAAAAGCAATGTGAAACAAAAAAAAAAAAAAAACAATGTGTACGTTGTTGGTTTTCTTGACCGGTCGGACCGGCATGGCCGGTCAGGTCGGTCCGGCCAGTCAGTCACTGTACTGATTTAGGATGAGATTTGCGAATTTACAGATTTTACAAGCTAAAAATTAGTGCAAAATAGGTTGAATCATTTTGTTTTTCTATACTAAGCTACCAAACCATGAATGCTCAACCCTTGAATAACTTTGAAAACGATTTCAATAAAAAAATTTGAGGGTTTGAGATTAAGATGAACTTACCAAAATTTTAGAGTCCTTCCTCTCCTTTTCTTGTGGCTGGAAATAGATTTGTTTTAAGGGGATGATGGAGTTGAAAAATGGTAGTGAAGGAGACGAAACCAATGAAAGAACAAAGTGGGTTTCGGATTTCTTCAGTTTTTTTTTTTTTTTGTAAGAGAAGAATGACCTCTTTTTTTTACTTGTAAAGGGTATTTTGGAGAAAACAAAATGTTGATTAATGATAGAGGTTAGCCTTGCAAAGTTTTCTCTCTTGAGGTTAGTCTTGCAACGTCAATCCCATTTTAATCCCATATATGCAAAGCACCCGATCTGAGCCCCTTTGTGTAAGGTTTTAAGGGAGGGATAAAGAGTCGGGTAGGGTTTTGACCCAAGTAGACGACCCATCCAGCCTGACCCAGTCAAAACAGACCCGTTGATCGTTGACTTTGACCAAAAAATATTTTTTTTGTATGATATTTTAAAATAAATTGATTAAAATTATATGTTGTCAAAGTAACCCCTATAATGTAAATGTATTTATTTTGAAATATTAAAATGTATTTATCTATTGTTTATGCGAACAATGACCAGTCCAAAGTAAGGTTATTGTTGCACTAAATGATAGACATACCTGTCGTAATAAATATGTGATGATTGTTATGTTTTTTCATGTGAGTAATGAGTTGGTCCAAAGAAAGGTTTAGTGCTTGATAAGATTAATTGTCAATATTTGATTACTGCATGAAAAGTGTCACTTACAGTTGATATTTCTGTCTAAAGACTAAATATCAATGTTGTGCTAGATATCTTGTGTTAGGACCACCATTATGTGAATTGTTTGATCATGTCATGTATGGATTTAGTAATTCAGTATTCTTGCTTTGTGACATGATTATTGATTGTAAACTTATTATTTTGTTTTATTCTTGATTCAGTTACTGTTTTTGTTTCAATAATATTTGTCAATATTAATTCCATTCCAGTGCTTAATGGCATAAACTTCCAAAATTAGAAAAGAGAATGTTAGGATTGTTCTTGGTTGAATGGATCTTGACCTTGAGCTTTGAAGAACGACCTGCACCTCTCAGTGAGAAAAGTTTCACTGATGACAAGGTGAACATGAAGAGGTGGGACCGTTCTAATTGCATAAGTCTTATGATCATGAAACATTCCATTTCGGAAACCTTTAGGGGATCTATGTCTGAAGAGAAGAATGCTACAAAGTTCCTTGAGGAAATAAAATTTGCGAAAAAACAAAAATGTTGAAACAAGTACCCTTTTGGCTAACCTTGTTTCAATAAAGTTTAAAGAAAAAATGAACATAAGAGAGTACATCGTGGAGATGTCTCATATCGCTTCAAAACTAAAGGCACTAAAGTTAGAGTTGTCTAAAGACTTGTTGGTGTGCTTAGTTTTTATTTCTATTCCTGCACAATACAGTCAGTTTAAAGTGAGTTACAATACTAAAATGGACAAATGAATGCTTAATGAGCTCATATCCCATTGTGTGCAAGAAGAGGAAATGCTGAAGCAAGAAAGAACTAAAAGTGCTAACATAGCATCCGCCTCTAAGGAAAAGAAAAGAAAAAGAAGAAAAGAAGCTGTTGTTGGGACATCACATCATAAGGTGCAAAAGAAACAGGATGAGGAGTTTACCTGTTACTTTTGCGAGAAAGCTAGACATAAGAAGAAAGAATGTGATGCCCTATAAATTCATAAGCTTGATTAATGAATTATTATTATGAATTTTCTTCATTAATATGCTTTTAATGAATTATTTTGATGAATATCAAATTTCAAGATCATGACTGATAATACATGTATCATCGGTATGATGATGTCGATGATATAACAATATTAAGTTTCTCTATTTAAATGAGAAGTTTTAAATATATAAAAAATGATATGAACGACATAAAAATTTATACGAAAAAAAATTAGTTATGTCGTATTAGAGGTATAACGACAATTTTTCGGAAGGACCCCAATTTTTATTAGTAGGTCGATTTAATAATCTTATTATTTATTTTGATCATATTAATAGTCAAGTTTTGAGAGCATGATTGTGAATTAATGTGTCACATGGATAGGAAATTAATTATTAGTATTCACTCTTAGGAAATCCAAAAGTGGGAGATTGATCAAGAATTGTGTTTGATTTGAAATCAATGGTGTAGATTTTATGTTAAGGGATCCTAGGCAAATCAATGGCCAAGCTTTGAATGATAGGTGACCAATGAGAGCTTAAGCTGAGGATAGGTGTGATAAAAAATCTAATGGATGAGAATAAAGATGACAACTTGGATCGATGGTGGAAAAATTGGAAGAAAGAAAAAAACAAAATTTAAAATGAGAAGGCAATGGGAATCCGGATTTTTGGTTCAAGAAACAAGGAAAAAGTTGAACAAATGAGTGAAAGGAAAGTGGTGCATGCATGCAACCACATGTGAGAGAATGCATGGTCTTTTTTGGCAATTTGACCTAAGGAAGAGGCATGTGAAAGTGACCCCTCATCTCAACTTTTTTTGAATAAAATTTCACTCCAAACTCCTCCCAAAAGTGCCGGCCATTGAAGGGCTGATTCAGCCAAATATTTTTCAAATTTCATCCCTCAAAAGACAGCTCCTCAAGGTCAAAGTTGGCTAAGCACAAACTCCTAACACCCCATTTTCTTTCTCACACAAATCAAATTCAAAAACCTAGCTTTTCTAACCCCCACCAAGCTCTAAACAAAACCAAAAACCACCAACACTACTCTCCATCTCCAAAACTCCTCAAGCACCCTTCTCCATCCATTTTCAAGCTCTAAGGAACCCCGTCACCAAGATCGAAGAAGTGTGAGACGGTGTTAGAGGACGATCTACTAGAGGTAACTTAGTGGTATTCTTTGTGTTTTAGTCATTTTTGGAGAACTAAAACATGATGTTTAGTTATGATCTTAATGTTAGACTTTTCTTACCTAGGAAAAAGTTTTGAGAAGAACTTGGGAGGTTCGAGATCTTGAAGAATCCCCGGAGCATTTCAGTAAGATTTATGAACTTTGTTGAAGGTTATAGTTGTTGTGGTGATATAGCATGTATTAGAAGCTTTGATATGAAAAATAAATTATATATTAAGATTCTACAGAGGATAAACTTCATTTTAGGCTTTTGAATCACTTGATTTGCTTTTATATGTCTGAAGTTATGTGCCTTTGAAGTTATGACACAAAAATAGGGAAAAAAATGAACCTCCGAGACACAGATCAGCCACAGGTTTATTATACTCCGAACCCTTTAGACTCAAAATTTTGGATTATAAATTAGAGAACTAAAACTAGATTCTTTGAGCTTTCCAACAAGGTATGATACGCCTTGAATGGATAAATGTGCGATTTTTGACAAATTTTACAAATTTGGGCTACAAACCGAAAATCCTTGCTGGAACCCTGTACTAGCCACGTGTTTTGTAGATTTTGAGTTAGTAAACCATAACTTTTTATAAAACTATTTTTCTCATACAAAATAGACATTATAAGCTTTTCAATGACATATCTTTTGTCTTATTTGGACTTGTAAGTAAATGGTTATGGATTTTCTAATCTTACCAATGAATCTGGACTTGTGGTACAAACGTGGAACCAATAGTGGCAAAACCTAAGTTTATGGTATGAAATGCTTAAGTACTAAAGGAAATAACTTTACCACTGTAAAGTAGACATCTTAAGCTTCAAAATAACATATCATGTGTTTAAAACAGATATGTACATGAATTTTAATAAATCCTTAAAGATTATATTGAAATCTGGAAATCCGAGATTTTACTATAAGATACTTAAGAAAACGTCCACATTAATATTTGAAATGCTTGAAATCTGAGGAAACAAATTATAAAGACAGAAACTAGATATTTCAAGCTTTCCAATAAGTTATCAAGTGTCTAAAACGGAATTATACTCAAATCTAAATAAATCTTACAAGTTAAAACCCTACACCGATAAAATGATTAAACATTAAAATGTGACATAAGAGTAAGTTATAACATATGAATATATTTAGTTATGAAATGAGTTGATTTTAAGTGTGTGAACAAATAATGTGAAAAATCCTAATTTTATAAATTAAATAATAAGTTTTAATGAGCTAAGATAAAGTATACTAGAGGGTTACTAGGCCAATCCCATGAGATTACCTTGACCCACCTAAATGAACATAACTAAGGGAATTAGACTAGCCCAATAATTAAAATAGAGGTATATCCTTAGATGACTCATTATCATCTTGATTGATTAATTAATTAATTAATTAATACATAACCAAATGTAATTTAATAAAGGAATTAATTAATTAACTAATTATTAATTAATTAATTAATTATAAGAGTTAATATATGATAATCAAGATTATTATGTTAAATAATTACATAATTATAATACATGATTAATTATAAATTGATTAATCATTAATCATTAATCATTGATATAATCATCAAAATAATTATGGATGATTAACTAGAGATTAATCAAATATTAATCATTAGATTAATTAAATTATCAATTATTAATATTAGAATTAGTAATTAATAATTAGTATATATAATATTTAAATAACATAATTAAATTATTAACAAGATAATAAGTCAATTAAAATTATGTAATTTAATTATAATTACTCAATTAAATAAAGTAGTAATTAACTATTACTTAATTAAGTAGTTAATCAATTAATTAATCAATTGATTAATTAATTAATAAAAATAATTAATTAAATTAAATTAATTAAATAATAATAGAAAATTATTTTAACACTTAATAATTAATAAGAATTAATTATTGAGGTTAATTATGATATAAGTAAATAAATTCACTCTAGTTTATAAAATAATTGAATAATTGAATAAAGTAATGTAACTATGATTCTATCTAATAATGAGTATTGTTAAATCAGGATAATTTCTCAAATTTGCACAAGAGGAGATACAACTCCAGAAGTTTAAACACATAAGACAAGTAAGTACAAACCTCACCGACAGCATGAAACAAAATGTTTTCCTTAATATGCTCTACGTTTGCTATGACTTGATCTGATGATATGATGAGTATATAAATTATACGAATTGTTTTGATTAAGTATTTGATGTGCATAAATTCTCTTGCACTGATATAATTGACATGCCTCACATATATGTATGCCGTAATGATAGATGCATAGTGACATGTAAATCTACACATTGTCACAAATAATAAGAATAAGGCTAATGAAAGATAGGATTAAGTGTCATACCAACCTCCAATTTGCGAGAGGATATGATAAGAACGAAAGTTATAAGATATGACCTTGGAGATTGTTAGAGGGTCGCTCCCCTAACTCCCCATTGGTTGCGCACACATGGGTGCGACATAGGGGCTCTTAAGTAGACAAGATATGTATATAACGAAGCATAATTGAACACACATGATTCCATACATTTTGAGCATTCTTAATATTACGTGTGATGATATGACTTTATGAAAATGTTTTGTGAGATATTATTTGTACTTGCTCAGCGAAAACTCATACGTGTGTGTTCGTGCTGTAGGTAACGCGGGTAAGCAGCCTATTACTTAGATGTTCTTATGAACAGGCGAAGCTATGCGGAGGCGGTGAAGGAAGGGAGTGGGATACCATCACGAAATTAATTTCCGCATTTAGACTTCGTAATTTATTTTGTAACGACTATAATTATAGTTATGTTCCAATGTTTTGGTACTACTAAATTAATATGAGTACTCTATGAGAAAAGACCTTAGACTCTTTCGTTTTAATCAACATGAAGTTATAGCTTGTTAAATATTATTTAAACACGATTTGAACAGGATAATTATTTACTAGAGGTTTTTAATTTCCACAGTCAAAAATTTAATAATTCTAAATTTTATAATATGAATATGATTTAAAAAAAATTATGTATTTTTTTTAGAACCGAATATAAACAAGTGTTAAGACTAAATTAGATAAAAATAAGTAAGTTTGTTAACGTTTCGAAAAATTCGGGTCGTGACAAAAAATATCCCAAGTACACCAAGTGGCATGTAAAAAAAGGTATGCTTCTCACTTTGGTTTGTTCTGAAGTTAATTTAGCTTATGTACGTAAACACTCTTGGTGGATAGATTCCGGTACTACTACTCACATAAATGTGTCTATGCAGGGTTGCCTGTGGAGCCGACAGCCAAGTGATGTTAAAAGATTCATCTATATGGGCCATGATAAAATAATTGCAATAGAGGCTATATGAATTTTTAGGTTATTATTAAAGGCTAGTCATTTTTTGAATTTGGAAGAAAGTTATGTAGTACCGTCTTTTAGACGGAATTTGGTTTCAATTTCTATTTTGGACAAATTTGGTTATTTATGTTTATTTGGAAATAATAAATTTAGTCTTTTTCAATATTCAAATCTTATTGGTATTGGCTTTTTATCTTTGCATGATAACCTATATTTGTTGGATACAATGACCTCATTTAATGAAATCTTGCGTACAAGTTCACATGGTACAAAATGAAAATTAATTGACAAGGATTCCGCTACACTATGGCACAAGTATTTATGCTATATCTCTAAACAAAGAATTCAGAGACTTGTGTTTAATGGGATTCTTGATCCTCTTAATTTGACAGATTTTCAAGTTTGTATTGAGTGTATAAAGGGAAAACAGACAAACATTAGAAAATTAGGTGCTAATAGATATTCTAATATCTTGAAACTAATTCATATTGATATTTGTGGACAATTCCCTACAGCTTTTTGGAATGGTCTACAGTACTTTATTACATTCATAGACGACAATTCAAGGTATGGATACCTTTATTTGATTCACAAAAAGTCACAGTCCCTGGATGTATTTAAGGCCTTTAAAGTTGAAGTTGAAAATCAACTTGGCAAGAAAATTAAAGCTATCAAATCTAACCGTGGTGGTGAATACCATGGTAGATATGATAGATCCAGTGAAGAATGTCCAAGACCTTTCGCAAAATTTCTAGAAGAATGCAGTATTGTCCCGCAATACATAATACCAAGCAAACCTAACATGGATGGTGTTACTAAGAGAAGAAATAGAATGCTTAAGGACATGGTAAGAAGTATGATTAATCATTTTTCTTTATTATAATCCCTCTGGGAAGAAGCTTTAAAGACTATAGCATATATTCTCAATAGGGTTTTAAGCAAAGCGATAGCTAAAACCCCTTATGAACTATGGACAGACAATAATCCTAATGTTAGGCATCTACACATTTGGGGTTGTCCAGCTGACGTAAGCCCTTACAGGAAATGCTAGATTTCTTGAGGAAATTGAGTTTATGAAGGGCATCGCCATCGCTGAGAACATGGCGACAACGGTGGCGAAGGGGAACTTTCGCCACGGTGTCTCCTACAAGAACGACCAGTTCACGTATTGGAACGAGTCCGGCAACACATGCATCAGTGCATGTACCCTATTGCCAGTATCACCCCCGACGTGAACGCTTTCACCACCATGTACAGCTTCCTCTCCGGCTTCAAAGCGGGAATTGAACACCAAAACGGTGGCGGAGAGATCTCCAACATGCTGGTAATCAGGTTCAAACCGATCGCGATGAGTTTGAATGTTAAGGCCTTGCCTTTGTTGCCGCAGCTTCCATTGGAGTCCAAGCATTCTAGCGGAGTTTGATCTTCTGCTCCCGCGACAGAGAAGGTGAAGGAAAGGGAGTGCATGGGTTTTGAACGTGAACGTTGTGGGAGGGGAGAGTGGACAAATGACCAGTTTGATAGAACCTTTACTTTTAGTTAGTAAGTGGTTGAGAAATATATTTTTAAAAGAGTTTTTGAAGTTAAAAATAATTTTATTTTTTTTAATAAGTAGTAAAAATGTTTAAATGAAATTTATAGTACCTAACTTAAACTATATATTACTTTTAATGTTTGTTTAGAAATGCATTTTTAGAAATATTTTCTACCTTTGGGATGAAACTCTTTTTGAATGCTGAAAACTCTTCTAATAGATCAACTAAACACTTCCAGTTATAAAAAAAAAAAAAAAAAAGGAATCAAATACTTTTAGAAGCAATTTTTAAATCAAGAAAGGCAAAAGTAATTTTTAGAAATTTAGCCAAGCATGTCCTGAGAATTTGAGACTTCATTTCGCTATACTCGAGCTATGAATATTTACGTGGCAAAATTAAATAGGTTTTTCAAAAGACGAAAATGCACTAACTAAGAAGAGTTGGAATAGGTAGCGTGGAATTTTGGAGGGAGACAATGGATATATTGGGCTTCTGTTAAAATGTCAGTGGATATCAATCAACATATCGTTACTAATAAAAACTTTGTGTTTTTTGTACTAAATATCAAGATACACGGACGAATTTCGATAAAAATATCGGTCAGAATTTCTGATTTTGTCTATTACTCTTTTCGAACATGTTAAAATTTTCTATATTGAAAACAGTTAGAAGATATCAACAAACATATATGTGGTATATCCATAACTCATATATTTATCACTATTTAAGTTTTTCTTCACGAAAAAACAGTGGGAAGTGATGAAGAAACCTATAGGAGTTCGTTTTGGTATTGAGATATATAAGATATAATGAGTTTATAATGTAAATCTCAAATATTTATGTACCCATCTTTTTAATGTTTATACTATCCTACATTTTAGCAATATGTTTTAAAGTAAATTTCATAATTTATGTAATTTTTACTGATATTTCCACCAATATCAATAATATCTTTCAAATTTCTACAAAACTGAAGAATTAATATTTCCATCTATACCGATATTTTTATCAGGAGTTGTGGGTGTTACACGTCCTTATTTAAATGGCGCTTCAGCTCACTACTTGTCTCTTGAGATCTACTGCTAATTTTGGTAATCCTTTCATCGATTGTCTTATTGTGTGGGAGGATTTGACGACGCACCTTGGGGGTCTTTCTTTTGTTTTTTTTTTTCTTTGGGTTTTGATTTTTTTAGTAACGTTAATTTTTACCTTGATTTTTCAGTGTGTTTGTTTAGTATGTTTAATGTTAGGTTGTGTTTTCCGTTTCCTTAATTTGTTTTTCTTTTATGGTATTTTTTGTGACCTTGATGCTACACAGTTCTCGATTTCGATTGATCGAATATTTTTATAGATCAGACATTCTTTGGAATTTAGTAGACATTTTATTTTGTTTGAGAGATTCATTTAAGTTCATTACCGGAATCGGTTGTGTTTGGAGTTGTGTTTTTCGACATTTTGTTGATTAGTATTGGTCTTCTTGTATTGTCTTGATTTAAAACATATTTCCCTTTTTCAAGGGGAAAAAAGTTGTAGTAGGTTTAAGCAAAACCAGATTTGGATTTAAAGTGTCTTACCAACTTCAAAATCAGTTGTCGTTTGGCCTGACACACGACATGTCAATTTAATTAAGTTCAAATGCTACTGTCATTTAGGTTGTTAAATACCACACGTCGTTCCAAGTTCATTTGTTATGCCCTAGTTTGTAATTGTGTAGTTTTTGTCTTAAAGTCTGTCGTCTTTTTGTAATTTAGAAACAATATGCCGATTGTTTAAAATATTTATTGCGTTTAATCTGAACGGAAATATATAGTTTTCAAAAAAGAAAGGAAAAAAAAAAAAAAAAGACAACAAGTGTGATTCGCAATTGAAACTCAAGAAAAGTAAATTGTTTAGTTATTTATATTTTGTCATGTTAAATACATATTTTGTAAGTAAGGTGCCTTGTTAAATATTAATTACCATACACAAAAATACTCTTACAAAATTCTCTTTCCTCGTCGAACGAAAAATAAAATTCATTAGCAATTTTCCTGCTTTCATAAACAACTGAAGATTTATTTCAGAGACGTAAAGAAAACAATTTTCCAACATGTCGCAAAACAGAAATACAAAAATGAAAAGTAAAAGTTTTTTTTTTTTTTTCCTGAAAAGAAAATAAGTTTTCTTTTGAATAAACAATTGACATTTAAATTGAATTTATGCAACATTTGCAGTTAAGTACATAAATTATCAAGTACATGTACCAATTTTGTCTGCTTCAAGCTTGAATGACATGACATATAATTTACATTAGTTAGTTAAAAGTGAATTGTCTTTCTTTCTTTTTTATTTTCTTTTTATGGGATTTTGTAGGCACATGTTTTATTTAATGTTAGGGTTAATATAAAAATAAACCCCAAATTATTCAACATGTCTCATATTTGGACTCTGATTTTTTAATTTTACATGTCGCATTTTACTAAAATTTTCTGCTATTACACACCAACAGTCTATCTGTCAATATTTTGCAAAGAATTAGACATAAATTAAATACGTTCTAATCACATAAGTTTTATTTACAGGTAAAGTCATAATTAAATAATTTTGAAAGGAAATTGTATCTCAATCATATATGTTTTGAAAGTACATTGTACTTTAATCAAATACGTATTATGCAAACTGTACTCTTTAATTAAAGATTTGTGGCATCATATAGAGCTATTTTGAAGATAGTTTCCCTCTTAAAATTTTTTATTACAGTTTTAGCCTTAATTAAAGCTCACGTGATCCGACTACGTTCAATTTGCATTTAATTTTTGATGGAATACTGATATAGGGATGGTTTTACAATAGAAAAATAAGCAATATGACGTGTAAAATTAAAAGTCATGGATTAATTTGAGATTGAGAGTATAATTAAAGGGCCATTTGTAAAAATAATTAAACCTCTAATTTAACATAAAAGCTTCTCAGGTTTTGAATCAATAATCTAGAATTCGAAACTTCTAATTTTCCTATCCGTTGAATTGGTGCCGACATATAATAATGTAAGTGTAAAATGTCTTATTAATTATACAACGTCTACTTATTTTACATATTCTTTTAACTTAAAAATATGTGGAACATCACCATATGCATATGTAGAATTATTGCAAAAATAAACTTACAAGTTTTTTTTAATCTTATTTTTTCCATAATTTTTTTCTTAATTATACATATATTTACTGAACCGAACATGACAAATTATTAAAGATAATGTTCCTCAAATAAGTCATGAAAGCATCCAAAAGATACATATCTCGAAATAAGAAAAAATGTAAATATACAACAAATCACTCGATCATTTTAGCAACGGGAAATCAAATTTTAGTAACGGCATATCAGCATCCAAAACAAATCACTCGTTAACGGGAAATCTCGATCATATTTTATTTATTGTTTTTGGTTGAAGCAAATCCCTAACATTATAACGTTCTCTTTCTCTGCAGCAGACTTTTATATTCCTCAAAATTAATGCAGTGCGAACAGAAAGTTTCTGCAGGTTGATCTCTGGCTTGAAGTTCTGATTATATTCTTTTTATTATTGTCAAAGCTTTAATTAATTACATTTTACAGATGATCATATTAAGTAATTTACCAAAAAATAAATAAAAATTATTTTTAAATTTAACAGTATTGCATAATATTTTAAAGTTAGTGATGGCTGTTACAATTTAATAAAATATGCCATCATACTAGTTTACATTGCATGAGCTAGTTATATAAATATATATAGGGGCTTCTACTGTCCTTCACAAATTGAAGGATGGTCCTTCTTTTTTAACTTGGACCATTGATATTCTATTAGATGGACATGATCATTTGAGAGGTAAGGATATGAATTGATTACTTGCTTTGTAAAGAACCGGTTAATCCCCTTATTAATTATAGAAAAAGATAACGATCTATCGTTTTGGGCTTTCTTTCTCAAACAAAAAATTAATTCATGTTACACATACTCAATATCCATGTTATTATAACATATATTAAGGTTATGTTGTGATCAATCGTTGTTGTTTTATAACATTTGTTAGAATTATTTTCAATATAGATCCAAGTACATATTTAAATACCATGTTCAAATGTTTCTTTTCATATTGCGAACAGCGAAATATTATTTCAAATGATTTCATTTAAATGTTTTCATCCAAAAAGTTACCATTCAATTAACTCTGTTAGACAGACCTTTTTCGTCATATTATTTATAGTCAACCCACCTTAATAGGTTTTCATACACCTGATTTATAGATTGAGCGTCATGTCCTATTTCACATGTGCTTAGCTCATAACGACACAATATTGCTTAAAGCCTCTAAATTATTTCCTGTTCATAATAATTTTGTAACAATTTCAAACTTTCTATTTATTTATGCCAAAGTGTGAATTCATTTTTTGTTTAACAATGTTGCTCCCACTAATTATACATGACTATAAATCTTTGATATGTTCTTAATTAACACATATATTACATATTTCTTATGAGGACATGCATTGAATTAATATTTCATATTATTATTAAGTCAATCTTTATAGCTATTGTCTACAATAAAATAACAGATCATTTTTGTACTTCAACCACTTAATGAGTAAATTTTTTTGTTCTTCTTACTTTCTCCCTATTTCAATTCTCCTTTTTTAAACATGTCATAACATGGGCCTAGTAAATTTTCTTATTGATATTTAACACTAAAACCTAAAAGGAAGATACCACGACGGTTAAAAACTATCGTGGTAAAAAACCGTTGTGGTATCTAAGGTCGTGGAATCCATTTTGTCATTAATTAAAAAACCGTTTTGGATTCCATGGTGGTTTTTTAACCGTCTTAGGATACACAAAACTGGTGCCAAATATGGGGCAGAGAGGGCTATATCATGACGATTTTTAGTAAAAATCATCGTGGAATAGCTATATACCACAACCGTTTTTGTAGCAAAAACAGTCGTGGAAAGTTCCTTGCTAGGAAGATTCTATGACTGTTTTTAACAAAAATGGTCGTGGAAAGATTACAATGAAAAAAAAAATTCACAATTCATGTGACTTCCCATAGGTGGCAAATCCCGTGTGTTATCCATTGTATAGCCTAGATTAAAAATAATAGCTAATTTTCAATTAATTTTGTCTCACAATGTACAATAATTATTATAAAAACATACATTATATTACAAAATTTATAGATTGTCTTCTAATTATATTGGATGAACTGCATTACAAAATTAGCCCATTCTTGCTTTACTAAATTCATCTCAAAGTCGGTATAAAAATCATTAGTTTGAAGTAAGGATAATCCATCGAGAGTCAAGGTTATTTTTTACATTCAACACAACCTTCTTGTAGAGGATATCGAACAATATCAATCAATGTTTCATAATTGTGTCACTTTCTTGCTCCGTTGCCCACCAAAATATTCTAGTCATTAAATGCCCTAACAATTTATCGAAGTTTAAAATAATTAAAACAAGAATAATGTAACGTTAAATCACAATTTATAATATAAAAATATACGTATAACTTAATTAGGTCAAACATGTAATATGCAAAAGCATGAATCACAAATCAACACTTTTTTCCACAAAACAATCTAAGCCAAATCCTCACCCGAACATTTTAAATTAATCTAAAATTAATCTTTACTCAAACACGTAAATATCATACAATCGGGGTATTTTGTCGAACATGTAATATGTAAAAGCACAAATCACAAAATTAACACTTTTTGGAGTCGCGGTAACGGGGTAGGTGGTAGAGGATGGGTTTCCAGGAAGAGATTGGAGGGAGGAGTCGTGGTGGAGATTAGAGGCAAGAGAGGGGGGGAGAGGCACGAGAGAGAATGAATGGTGGAGTCCCGATCGATGTAGATTGGAGGCGAGAGATAGAGGGTAAGGGGCGAGAGAGAATGGAGGGAGGGCGGTAGAAATTCGAGGCAAGGTAGAAAGGGAAAGAGGTGACAGATAATGGAGGGAAGAGTCATGAAGGAGGAGATGGGTTTCGAGGGAGAGATTGGAGGCTAGAGTGAAAGAGGCGTGAAAGAAAATGGGTTTTGTGAGGGAATGAGGGGGTTTTTTTTTTTATATAATAATTTATGCTATAAAACCCGTGGCCGAAAATCTGAAAAAAAAAAAATTTAAAATTTGAAAATTCATGTTTCCATGACCGTTTTTGGAAACTTAGTTTCGCGCTATGTTTTTGGCATACTTTCCACGATCATTTTTAAAAATGGTTGTGGAAGCTCCATTGTAGAATCCACATTTTGTAGTCGTGTGAAAAAATGTGTGTACTTAATTCTAATTACGAACCTTATTGCTTTGTAGATTACTTATGCCCACAGCTCATCTTTTTTTTTTTTGTTCTTCTTTTTTTTCTTATACTACTAACTGATTATCATTGATTTCAGTTACATTTGTCTCAGTTTAGTTTTACAATATGTAGTGACTTGCTATTTCATTTTTAGATTAATTTGATATTAATAACTTATCAAACTCATGACAAAATGGGGCTCCGTTTTAAATTTATTAGATGTTTTATTGTATCATACTTTTTTCTTCAATAATCTGATATTTGACTCTATTCATTACACAATGTTGGTTATTTTTTTCACATTAATCTTGAATCTGTTTTGGTGAAAATTTGACAAATATTATGATTTTTCTACCTAAATGTTATGCTCCTAAAAATTTATGTTATATTATCATCCAGGAAAACAGAGATACAAAATTCACTTTAAAAAATAAATTACATATAATTTTGAAATTACAATTTTAACCACCAATAGTATACTTATTTTTTGATTTACTGGGTCACTCATGTGCTTTTACCTACTATGATAGGTTTTAAAAGAGTTTATACGAAATAAGATGCCATCAACACTTGACAAGTGAATAGCATTACGACTACGCATTTTTGGATGTCAACAATTCGTTGATTGCTTTTAAACTCAAATTTTGCATATATCAGACAAAGACATAGTTTGATTTATTAGTTCGTATTTAGATTAATTTAATCTTTTAAAATTATTATACACACTAAAAATCACTGTGTCGTTTTCAAAACTGTTAGATGTTTATTATATCCTCAATTTTTTTCTTCAAGAAGTTGGTAAGTAATTATATTCATTATACTTGTCGCGATTATTTTTCTTCACTAGTAATCTTGAACTTGTTTATTAGAAAGAGGGAAAAAAAAAATTAAAGAACACAAATTAACTCATGTCATATTTCTTTTACCTAAATGTTATTATTTTAAAATTTTATGTTATGATGTTGTTTAAAAAGACAGGAATAGAGACATTTACTATAAAGAATAAATGAATTATATTTTAAAAATTACAGTTATTGCCCTCAATTGTAAATTGATTTACTAATTTATCAAAGCATTCACTAAATTTACCCACAGTTACTAGTTTCAAAAGGAGTAACTTTCAAAAGGCAATAGACAAGTTAATAAATCATTCAAAAAACCTAATGCATGGACCCTATTATAACAATTGATCAAAGCAATTTCAATTAAAAAAAACATATCACTTGTGTGAAGAACGTTCGTGTAGGACATTAGCAAAATGTCTATATATATATATATATATATATATTCACCCGATGGTTGAAGCACCTTGTGTCATGTACATGGAGGTTTTTTTTTTTTTTTTTTTTTTTTTTTCAAACGTTGACATTATTCTTTAATTCAGGAGCACTCTGTAACATTTTATTGAATTTAAGAGATAATTTACTATAAAAAGAAATTTTAAAACCAATTCATTCAATGTTCACAACGAAAGTGCCAAATCCTTTCTTAATGTTGCTTTATCCCTTCCTTCGAACTTTAAAGCATTCTACGAAGGATAAGATATTTAGCTATGAGTGCGGTACTTGCTAGTTCGCTCTCCTAATAGAGTGGGTATCATGGGCAAGGGGTAGATATGAAGACTAGTATCATAATCGATTCATGTGTGGAGCGAGGGCGCCCCGCCCTGTCCCACCTGACCCAATATATATATCTTAATGTTTATTATAATAAACAATAAATAACATTACTTCAAAATAATAAGAAAAAGAAAAAGTTTAAATCTTAGTTTGGAAACTTTAGTTTGTTATTTAGTTTTTGGGTTGAAAGTTTAATTTGATTTTATATCATTGGAGTTTGTTATGATTTTCTAGACTTTGGCTAGGTTTTTTGGAAATATGGATTTTCTTTTGAAACTTTTGGTTTGTTAAGATTAGACATATTTCACCATGTTGCTATTTTATATTTAATTTACTTTTTGAGTTTTAATAACGTTAGAAGAATTCTTTTTTAATTCTTAATAAGAAAATAGATAGAGTATGGAAAACACGTTCCGATGGAGATTATCCGAACCTGACCTGCATATAAAGGGATGTCGGAACCGATGTATGGAGCTTGGAGAGATAAATTATGGAGAACAGTGGTAACATGATGAGAGACACCGGTATCGAGAAGCTAGTTGGTGGTAGAGGTGGCGAAGTTGGTTTGAGGAGGTTGGGGATGAGTTCTTTGTTGTGGTGGGGTGTATATTTTGGGCATGTATTTGTTGGTAGAGCATCGTTTAGCGGAATGGCCCCGTTGGTCACACAATTGGCACTTGCTTAGGTAGGGACGTGCGTTTGGGTTGGAGAAAGGAGGGGTGGTTGGTTTTGGTGGGTGATTAGTTGTTTTGGTGGGATTGAAAATCTGTGGTCGACGTGGGGAAGGAGTGGTGGGAATTGGGATTTGCTTTGGATATGGGTATGAGGGCACCTTTGAATTCTTTGCTGCTTCAAACTGGAGATGTGCTTCACGATTTATAATTTTTTCATGCAACTAATCCAGGGTGACAGGAGTCTCACGAACACGAATGGCATCGCAGAGTGTTTTGTAGTCATCATCAAGACCACTAAGAATCTTGAGAGTAAGGTCTTCATTATCCACCTGGGTATTGAGTATAGCCAAGTCATCTGCAATAGACTTTACAGTTTGCATATATTCAGTAATGGTTTAGGGGTCCTTTAGCAAGAACTCGCAATTGTTCCTTCAGTTGACTGACGCGGCCTCGTGATGGTTTGGCATAGGTATTGGCTAGAGTGGTCCATGCCTCGCGAGAAGTCTCGGCGGAAGCGATGAATGGAATAAGCATAGGAGAGAGAACCAACAATTGCATTTAGTATAAGTTGATCTTGGCGAATCCAAAGAAAGTGATCGGGGTTTGCAATGTTTCCGTTGGAGGTTGTAAGAGTGGGAGATGGACAGGGGCGGGTGCCATCAATGAAACCCATGAGATCAAAACCAACAAGAAGAGTGTGGAATTGAAATTTCCAGGAGGTATAATTTGTAGAGGTGAAGTTTAACGGTAGTTGAGAAGGGGTATTGATAGAAATGAGAGAATTACTAGGTTCATGAAGATTGATAATGGTGGTATTATGAGAGGAAGGTGTGGTAGTGGATGTAGGAGTGATTGGTGATTTTTGGTTTGAAACGTCGGACATTTTTTTTTTTGGCTCTTGAGAGCTTAGGACTCTGATACCAAATAAGAAATATAAAGTAGAAATTTTAAGAATGACTGTATTTCATTGACATGAATAGTATAATGTATATAAAAGTGCATCTCTTAATATAAATGGAAATTGCATAATTAGGAAATAGAGAAAATATTTACAATTAAAAACATTCCCATAAATCACAAGTTTGACTTTGTGTTACGTTCCCTATTATGTACGTGGGCGAGGGGGGTAAAAAAGAGGGCGGGGGTGCTAGTGGGGGAAGCCTATCCATTACCTTCCTGTCCAAATGTCATCCCTACATGCCACTAAGCATCAGTTTGGTTCATCAGTTCAAACTATTAATTTGAACTGATTTTTTTGTCATTTTCCTAAAAAGTTTTTTGTCTTTTCTAAAAAAGTTTTTTGTCTTTTCTGAAAAGTCAACAAAAATTACTATTGAAACATAAAATTTCCAACTCAAACTGGTGAACCAAACGGAGCCTGACACTTGAACTATGCTTCGTTAACAAATAACAACTAATGACCTCCCGTCCATTCTCGTTCGTTCTTGGTCCGTTTTTTCTAATGGTGTATAGTTTTAGGGGTTTAAGTGGCATGTTTTGTAGTTAGTGACACAAATTAATATCAGTCATAAAGTTTCGGGTCCTTTTTAAAAATACATTTAAAAAAATTGAAATAGAAGGAGTAATTGTGGTAGAGTCTTTTTGAGGAACACTACTGTAGAGCCTTTTTTTGCAGCTGTGTAATCGAAATTTAATGGTCATGATGGCGAAGGTACATTAGGTGCAATGTAGGTCTGATTGTATGTCATAAGTTATTAAAAAAAAAAAAAGGAAAAGAAACTCGTTTACGGGCACAACGGTGTGGGGGGGGGGGGGGAGGTACATAGATCTGGCGCAAGCTGGGGGGTCGTCGCCAGCGTCCGAGGGTGGGGGGAGGGTCGCACGAATCTAGCGCGGGGTGGTGGGAGGGAAGGAGGGACACCTGGGTCACGAAGGGGGGGTGGCGAGCGCTTGGGTCATTGGGTGGACTCGTTATTCAACAGGAAGGGGTGTCGCAGGGGGTTCGTCGACCAGTGGAAGGGAGGGCTTGGGGGGCTGGCGCTCGCCAGTGTTTTTTTTTTTTTTTTTCAAATTTCTTTTTTTTAATATATGATACTATAAACTAAGATGCGTTATGATAAATGCACAAAAACACACTTTTGTTCATTTAATTTATTAGATAATTTACAATTTAATTAAGTATTTTTATAATATTAATTCATAATATTTGATTTTGGAGATATTTATGATTTTATTTTATTTTGATTTATTTATTTATTATTTTTTTTTTCCTTTCTTTCCTCTCTTTCCTTTTCCTTTATTTTCCTTTTCTTTCTCCGTAGCCCAACCATGTCTTCAGCCATCTCCAGCTGGCCCATTTGACTTCAGCTTCCCCCTTTCCCAGCCAAGCCCGAGATTTCCGGCCCGCGTGAAACAGCCCGTGACTCCAGCTCTTCCTCCAGCTGGCCCACGCGATTTTCGGCCCACAGAAGTCGGCTCCCTCCAGCAGCTCCAAGCCCGCGATTCCAGCCCGTGATTCCAGGTCGAAAATCCAGCAACTCCAGCCCCAAGCTCGCGTGATTCCCTAGCCCAGCCGCACTCCAGCTGCACCTCAAGCTCAGGCCCGCGAATCTGCCGAAAATCCAGCCCAAGCCCGCGCGAAGCCTAGCTGTTTGCTCCAGCTTGGGCCCGTGAATCTCGGGCCGAATTTCCTCCAGCCAGCAGCCAATCCTTAGGCTGATTTTGTGGGCCGAATTTCTCTCCATCACCATTAGACATTGAGGCCTATAAAAGCAAGCCTTGGTAGCAAGTTTGAACGTTTTTTATTTTTCCATGAGATTTTTGGCTAAAATTTGAGTGTTGATTTTTCTTTTTCTTGCATTTTTCATCTCATATTTTCTTGTTAGAATTTTGTGAGATGGATTGCAAGTTAGGCTAAATTTCTTTTGGTGAAGCTAAAGATGAACTCATGTGTTGAGTTTTCCAATTGAAGTTTTGTTTGTTTGATTTTGTAATGAATATATATTTGAGTGAAATATTCTTCTCTAATTTTTCTAATTTTCTTGAATGCTAAATATTATGTGCCAAGTTTTTATATAGATTTAGTCATGCTTTTTCTATGTAAATTTTATCATGTAATGTTTTGTAACTAAAATTATTTTATAAATTGATCTTTTACTGCAATATTGTCAAATTGATATATTGTCGATTTTAGATAATTTATAATAATAATCTCTTTGGTCCTAACGTGAGAAGTCTAATTTATTTGAATACTTTTGTTAAATCAAAACTAAAATTGGAAGACAATACATATGAGGGATTCTTGATGCTTTACCACTTTTTATTATTGAATTTTTCTCCATTTTAAATTACGTTGTTTTAAATTTGTTTTAAAAATCACAAAAATATTTCCTCTTCTTCTCTCTTTGATTACTTATTCCTCTAACGCTTTTGTTCCACTAATCTTTTACTGTTTGTTCTTATTACCTCCTCGTGGATACGACCGCCCGATCTGTACTACAATCGACCGCTTATTTCTGTACACATTTGGGCGTAATCACGTTATAACTTTTATACACAAGTAACATCTGAGTTGTTGAAATTAATCGAATGGTCTATAAAATGAGCTTTACTGAAAGGGTATTTAAAAGTGACTTTATTGTAGCCTTTTCTTAAATAGAAAAAGAATCACATGCTAATTATTTTATTTGGGAGAATCTTTGATAAAGTTCTTTTTATATACTTTATTGATAGAACTCCATTTAAGGCCATTGAAATTTAACATAATGGACAAGATATCGAGGGTGTACAATAAATAAAAGAAACATTCATATATTGGATAATAGAAAAAGAATAAAAAATTAAATTCTTTTTTTTAATAAATATATTTTTAATTAAAAATTAAAAAAATAAAAATAAAAATTAAAAATTGAAAGAGGGCCGTTGGGAACGGTGAGGGAAGGGGCATCGGTGAGGGCTTGGAGGTCGCATGATGGGCGATTTCATTTATGGGGACGATTCGGGAATGGGTGATTGGGTGGGGGGGAACCCAAATCAAAAATGGCGCATGCACAGGAGGGGGTGAGGGGGGAGGAAGGAGATTTTGTTGGGGGGGGGGCGATTTAGTCAATGTGGCGGGTGGGGTTGCTTGCCTAGGTTGGGTTTGGGGGGGGGGGGGGGTGGATTTTGCCTGGGAAAAGGTGATTTCTAGTGGGGAGAGGTTGCGAGTCCGGGGCTGGTGGGTGCCAGGTGGTTGCCGAAGGTGGGGGTGCGGGGACGATTGTGGGAGGTTGGCAAGTGTGCCTTCTCCAGTTTTGTTTTGTTTTGTTTTTGTTTTTTTTTTTTTTTTACTTATCCATAATGCTATATGATAATACATACAATAACTTATATACATCCTAATTTTTATTTCATGAGAAAATTTTAACGGCCTAAAAAGAAGCTCTATGATAATAACCGGTAGTGATATTCAAAAAGTCTCTACCACAGTATTGCATAGGCTTAAATCCTTGTTTAGAAAAAAAAAAAAAAATCATTTTGGGGGTGTTTGGGTAAAAGTTTAGTTTAAATTAAATTATACTTTTTTCATTATGATTTTTATCTTTTTCTGAAAATTTTTTTTGTCTTTTCTGAAAAAATTTGTTATCTTTTCTAAAAAATTACTATTAAAACTTAGGCTTTGTTTACCTCATCATCTCATTTCAACTCAAATGTATTTTTTTTTTTTGGTCTTTTTCCTAAAAATTTTTTATTTTTTTCTCAAAAAGTTTTTTAGCTTTTCTAAAAATTCAAAAAAATTTATTATTATAGCTAAGGGGGTGTTTGGTTCGTTAGTTTGAGTTGAAATATTTTAGTTGTAATAGTAAATTTTTTTGAATTTTCAGAAAAAACAAAAAACTTTTTTAAAAAAAAGACAAAATTTTAAAAAAAAAAAAGACAAAAAAAAGTATAGTTTGAATTGAAATGAATTGAATTAAAATATTTCAATTCAAACTAACCAATTAAACATCCTCTTTTGTCGTTTCTTCGACTGATATTCTGATAACGTAGCAGTCTATCAGCTATTAAAAGATAAGCAATTTACGACGCAGTTTCTTCTACTCTCTTCAGTCTTCACCTTCAACTGCCCGCCATGTCCATGAGCTTCAAATCTCAAGCTCTCCTCCTCAAAACCACTCTCTTTCTTCCTCCTTCAGGCGCGCAATTCCGTACCAGAAGGTCCTACTCCTTCTCATGCACGAAGCCGCCGCCGCCGAATCTTCCTTTCCTCCGCCGGAGCCCCCTCCTCCTCCCTCGGTACCCTCGTCGCAAGGTCTCACTAGAATTCCTATCTTTTCTTTAATTCTTTGTCAGTCTTTCGTTTGCGCATTTGGATTACGATTGTTGTTTGAGCTTGTTTTTCGGCCGATTAGTGCGTCGGAGGGATGCGGTTCGACGGTCCGGTGTTGGAAGTCGGCGAGGTTTTGCAAATGGAGGACGGAGATTTGGCGGTGGAGACCTGCATTACTCGCGCGTTACCTCCGGCGGTGACGCTGGAGCAGGGGATTGAGAGGATAAGAGAGGCCGTGGAGGATTTGAAGCTCAATCCTCCTTCAACCTCCAGCGGATTCTTGAGATTTCAGGTAGGTTTTGTAATCCTACATTTTATGTTCAAAAAGACACAATTTTGTTTTTTGGAATCTTCGTTCTGAGTTTGGATTTCGCAGGTGGCTGTGCCTCCGAGCGCGAAAGCTTTGAATTGGTTTTGCTCTCAGCCGGAGTCGTCTGCTGTTTTTCCTCTGTTTTTCGTTTCGAAGGAAACGAGCGATCCGAGTTATAAGTCTCTGCTTTTGAATGAAACTTGTGGAGTTTTCGGCATCGGTTCGGCTGTTTACTTTGCGCGGGATTCTTCTTCTACCTCTGTAGAGCGGTCTCAGACAAGAAGGTTCGTCCTTTATCCTCGACTTTTTCATTTCTGATATTAGCATGCATTTGGTGTATGTGTTGGAATTGAATTTTGTAGGTTGTATCTGAGCTGAATTGAGTGGTGCTTTAGGTGAGGTGTTTGAATTACTAGAGTTAAAAAATATAAAAAATTGAAATTTGTTTGGAAAAAAAAATCAATATAAAGCTTGTTTCGTTTGTCTCAAAATTTTATGTAATTTCAAAAAAGAAATCATCTCATTTAGACTTGTACATGTAAAATTATGGACTTTTAAAGTTTAAGATACAAAGTTATAACAGTAACTGTGAATAATAAAACCGAGATTCCTTACTAATTAAAAAAATAAAAGAAGTTAGTGTTCCACTACGAAAGCAAATCATTTGATGCTTTTCAGTTTTCGTACGCTTGAGCATTTGAGTTAAATATGCAGTTCTATTGTTACTATTGTTGTTGTTGTCCCTCTTTTTTTTAATATGTAATTATAAAACAAATAAGATAAGTACATACAAAATTTTATGGTGGTTTGTGAGAGCTACATTTATTTGCAATATAGAATTTCAACCTGACAAAGAAGAAGATTACAAGAGATCCTCTTAGACTTTTTGTTTAAAAAAAATGTTTTTAAAATTTTCTTCCTAACCTCTAATCCGTGTGAACTGCATGCTGACTCCACATCACGGCAATAATTATACTTCACACAGCAGCAAATAATCCTTGTTCATTGCTGCCAAAGCCTTTGATTGCTTCAAATTTTGCGAGATACTCTTAGTATTTTGTATTGTAAGTTGGACCTCTGAGTGTTTTCTTGTGCTTGTGTGTTGATTTCCCATCACAGCGTTTTTCAAGGTGTTTTAACGGTAATTGTCGAAAATATGGATTATGGATCCATTCTAATAGGCTGAAATAATGTGTGCATTCTTTAATGTAGATATCTCTCAAATGAATCAACTCCCATAGTGGCTTATGGCTTTGTTGATACCAGTTTCAACACAGAGTCGTCTGTCATGAAACATCGGGCAGGGTCTTACTACTTCTTCATTCCTCAGGTAAATTTGCATGTTTGTGATGCAAGTATTCAACCATATGATGTCCCCGAGTGTTTTAGGAATGCTGTTTATGTTTTGTTATCCTTCAAGATTAGTAAACCACTGTTGACGTGCAATATTTGAACAGATTGAGTTGAATGAGTGTGAAGGCATTTCTATGTTGTCGGCAACACTGGTGTGGTGCGACTTTTGCGTTTCTACGTTTGAGGAAGCCGTTCAATCTTTTGAATTGTCTCTTGTCCAGGTACCTACTTAGTTTGTGTTCAAAATCTCTATTTGTGGACACTTAGGTTAGCTGGTTTTCTTGTCATGTTTTCCCTCTGTCTTCGTATATTTTACGATAGATTATATGCTTCATCATGGTGCTGAAAATCATACAATGTTTTGTGATAAAAGGGGGATATCACTATAGTACATTGTAACTCAAAAGTTGTGCTTTTAAACACGGGCTTCTTTATTTTACACACATTACATTCAGTTTTATGACCTTTCCAGGTTACTTCTCACTTTTGGCCCACGACAGAGAACTGCTACACCAGAAACATATTATCTACTCTCAGAAAGCTTAATGTGGTGGAGGACAGAAATATTCCTATGGTATGGCTGTCAACAATTTTCTTTGAATATTATTCCACGGGATGATTTATTCTTGGATGCAAGGTTAAACATAATCAGTGAACCACTAAAGTGCTAGGCCAATGCGTGTTGTAGATATTAGATTTCTATTTTCATTTCACAAATTTCATTCTGTGTTTTCTCTGTATTCTCTATAGTATCTTGGGTATCTTATAGAGTACAATCTGGTATTGTTTTGGTTTGAAACTTTCATTGAGATTACAAGAAAAAATGTTAATGTTTAAAGTATTTTAGTATATAATTCCAAAAACATTTCATTTGCTTATCGTATTTTACATTTTTATATTACAGACTATATCTGCTGGATGATGCGTAATTTTTTAGTTCCAAATTGAATGCTGAATGATTTCTCTGTCCAATATATTCTTCAGCTTCATTTTTAAGGCAATTTTTGAATGTTAGAGCCTTCCTTGATTTAAGTTAAGAATCCTCTTCCGGTGCATAAATGCGTAAGAGATACTCATTCGTTCTTGATTTACTTCGTTAAGTTTGTTTCATTACTGATTGACAGGGTTTTGTAGGTCTACATGAACAATCTCTCGCCAGGTGGGAATTATGTTGTGGATGACGTCAAAGAACTGGTTTCCCCCTTTTCCTGGTAATTTTTCATCTTCAATGATTTATGCCCAATATGTTCTAACTTCTAAGAAGTTGCACCTTTAACTGCTGTGCAAGCAAGACAAATGTTGTTGCTCTGCTGATATGGCTTGCTGAAACCATCTTCCTTTGTTCATTACTGTTGTTTACTTCACTACAGATGGAGGCTCCATCTTCCAAGCAGTTCTGTGTTAGGCTTTCAGCAAGTGTTGTTGTTGCCAGTAACATGGTACGATACTATCACATTGGTCAATTAGAGGAGAATATTGTTTACAAACTAGTGTTTCCTCCAAAATTAGAGTTTTATATACACAAATACCTGCAATGAGAGCAAATGGAATTATAGAAGTTGGTTAAAGTGCTATATTTTTATGCACAAGTATGGAAGTTGGGGAGGCTAAGTATCACTCAGGAAGTGTAGATCTCAAAGATTTTTAGGAAATTCGACATTTATAACCAAAACGCATTCACGAGAAAGGGTGGGTTCGTGGCAGGGGGTTGTTGGAGAGATCATATTATTTTTCTCAAGGAAGATCGAATTATTTGTTTATACTGATATGTTAGTTAAATAACTTCAGAGGAAACCTTTGAGTGTAGATATTCAGATTTTGTCTCTTTCTACTGTCAGTTGGAACGTACAAGTGGAGCCTGTTGCTCAGTACAGGATTGTGCCAACATAAATACTGTTTGGGCGTCACTAATAATTGAAGAATGCTCTCGTCTTGGTTTGACGGTGAGATGAAGTTTTTCTCTATCTGGCCAATCATTCTGATACATGAATCTGATTTATTTCATTCTAGTATTTTTGTCTAGCTCCTGGGTCAAGTTTATCCCCCCTTGCTGTTGCTGCTTCTACTCATCCAAGTATTACATGTATTCCATGTTTCGATGAGCGCTCACTTGCATTTCATGCTGTTGATTATGCCAGAGGATCTCGCAAACCAGCTGTAGTCATACATCATCTGGAACTGCAGTTTCAAATCTTCTTCCTGCTGTGAGTTCATTTAGAGATTTATAAGGACTGTTTTGGAAGCTGCGACTTTCTTTAATCATTTTTTGTATGATCCTTCATTTTTGTGGTTGTGGAATTGTGGAACTGAAAAGGCTACATAGTGCTAGGCCTTTTGTTTCATTCACTCTGGAAACTGTACCGAATTACATTCATTTTTATTTTATCCTACAACCTAAATATGTTAATATGCTTCAAATGGAAGACACCGTTAACAACCAGTTATGTAGTTTAATTTTGTTCTCCTAACGTGATGGCGAAACATATAATGTTCAGGTTGTTGAGGCTTATCAAGATTTTGTGCCAGTTCTACTTCTCATGGCTGATCGTCCACCTGAGCTGTAAGATGTTGGATCAAATCAATCTAGAAATCAGGTCTGAAACAAAGATGGTTTCATCCGTAACTGTAATAATTTTTTCTTTTTCATTGAGACTATTAAATTTTCATCTTGGTTTATCCTTGTTATTGATTTTACTTATTGTAAGATGAGTGAAAAAAGGAACTATATTCTGTGAAATTGTTTTCACTTTTTATTTATCGTCAAAGTCTAGTGCAATAAATGATTGAAATTTTTTACTCTTCACATTGTTAAACTTGTAAATCAACCAGGTAAAGCATTTTGGTTCATTTGTGAGGTTCTTCTTCAGCCTTCCCGCAGCCACTGACTGCATTCCTGCAAGGATGGTACTTACCACAATAGACTCTGCTGTATATTGGGCAACCACTTCACCTTGTGGCCCGGTTCATATTAACTGTCCTTTCAGGGAGCCACTGGAAAATAGTCCCAGCGAATGGATGCCAAGCTGTTTAAAAGGATTAGACTTCTGGATGTCTAGTGCTGAGCCATTTACCAAGTATTTCGATCTACAACGTTCTCATGCATGTGCAGATATTCCTCGTGAAATATTAGATATCACAACTTCAATTCAAAAAGCCAAGAAGGGGATTGTAGTTATTGGTGCTATCCATACCGTAGATGAGATGTGGGCAGTTCTTCTCTTGGCTAAACACCTTTTATGGCCTGTTGTTGCTGATGTCTTGTCGGGATTATGATTGCGAAAGCTTTTGACTTCTTTTCCTGAAATTGAGGATGATATTTTATTCGTTGATCATCTTGACCATGTTCTGTTGTCAGATTTTGTCCGTGATTGGATACATGTCGATGTGATTCTTCAGGTATTCTGAACTGCTTTAGACATCTGGTTAATTAAATCATTGTACTTATTGTATTCATTTTTCATGCATCATTTTAACCTTAAGAAATGGAAAGAAATTCTGGTTAGCTTATAGTATGTTAAACCGTGTAAAAAATATTTTAAAATATTATGTTAATCTCGTAATAAGCATCCTTGTGGAATCTACATCATATGGCATGCACCAGTATTATTTATTTACTTTCCCTCTTCGATTGCGTGGCTTCTTAATTTGTATCCCAGATTGGGAGTAGGATTACAAGCAAGCGTGTTTCAAAGATGTTAGAGGAATGCTTTCCATGCTCTTATGTCTTGGTTGACAGTCATCCATTTCGCTATGATCCTTCTCATATTGTAACACATCGGATAAAAAGTGGCATTATCAAATTTGCTAATCATTTACTTAAAGTCGAATATCCACATGAGAGAAATGGATGAAGCACTTATCTCCGGGCAGTCAATCTAATGGTAGCCAATTAAAATTTTCATTTTTCAGTACCTGTTTAATTCTTTTCCAATTTAATCTAATAACTTCCTGATAACATCTTACTGGTGCCAAACTGAACGCTGAGCCAGAATAAGCTAAACTCATATGATCATATCAATGGTCTAATTCGATGTTTATATATTCCTGCAAAAACTTTGTTGCATGATGTAACTGTACACCAGTTTCTTGAATAAGTTCTGGGCGGAGTTTTTTTTTGTTTGGTCTTCTGATTGATTTGATGTCTTTTCGATTAAATTTGGAGTTTATGTGGGCCATAAACATTTGGCACTTTCTCGGGGAAGGTAAAATTTGTTTTGCGCTCTCCTTCAGACATGTTCTGTCCAGAAAGAAAGGAACAATAAAAAGAGAGTTGTCAATGAAAACAATAAAAAGAGGGCCCTCAATGAATTTAGCAGTTTCTGGAGATTGTATTTGCACCTTGCTCATTTTTTTCTCTCCACATTTTGTAGGTTGCCAGAGAGTTGTCATTTCAAATTTTTGCTGAATGCTCCTTGACTGAACCTCAAGTTACACGTATAATTTCGGAAGCACTTTCATGTGACACTGCTCTTTTCATCGGAAACAGCATGCCAATACGTGATGCAGACATGTATGGGCATGGATGATCACCCTTTACTCGTAATACTTCAGCTATGATTTTAGACTCGGAACTATTTTTTCGTTTGATTTGGGTGGTTGGGAACAAAGGAGCTAGTGGTATTGATGGGTTGGTTAGTACAGCTGTTGGCTTCGCAGTTGGATGCAATAAAAGGGTAAGGACATGATATAGTTCTTTTTCATTCATTCTATATGGGACAGTAGCAACCGTATTGGAGACTTTTTTTTTTTTTTTTTGTTTTCCCACCACTGGAGACTAGTTATGGTGGACATAATCTGAGAAACTTTTAGATTATTGCACAGCTTCTTTCCTTCAGTAGAGGTTTTGCTTCCTTTCCTACCTAGAAATTGAAATATTCCATCATTCGGCCTTAATATTATTGGAGATCTTTCTTTCCTTCACGACACCAATGGGTTGGCAATTTTGAGCCAAAGGTAGGGAGTTATCTTTTTGATTTTGCAGGCTAGGGTTATTCTGTGCTTCATTTTTTCTCCTATTGATTTCTTTTTTTTTTTTTGTTTTTAAATTCTCTTTTTGTCGTTTGTAGAACTTGATAATGGTTAGTTATTTCTCTTGTAAGGTTAGCAGCATGTTTTTTTAATTCTTTAAGTAGTATCATAGTCAATCTGATATTCTATTTATTTTAATCTTACTTGTCGATTAGTAAGAAACACCGTGTGCAGGATGTTTAATATAACTTCAATCTCAATGAATCTACAATGTGTGCAGGATGTCATGGAAACCAATGACAGTAGTTGTGATTAACAATCATGGTGGTGCAATATTCAGCCTCCTTCCGATCGCTGAAAGAACTGAACAAAGAATACTGGATAAATATTTCTACACCTCTCATAACATTTCTATTCGTGGACTCTGTATGGCACATGGGTAAAAACTATTTACAACTAGTTCATAAGTAAGCTTGTGCATACTGCATTATTTGGCCTTTCATGTAAATTTCTTTTTAGTTTTTTTTTTCCTTTTTCTGTAATTTTCTTTCATGCGGTAGTGCAGCCATTATTGCTCTACAATAGACTGGAAAATGTTTCTTATTGTTAAAAATGGGATGGTGCTTTATGGTGATGTATATCTTTGCAAGCATAATTTTCTGGGAAACTGGTTAAGGTGACTGCAAGTCTGGAACTTTAAAAGTTTTATCAAGCTTGTTCCTGTTGAAGGAAACGTTTATAGCAGGAATTTGCAACCTAAAGCAGAAGATGACAGTAGACTAGTTTCGGGCTTGAGAATGTGCTTTAATTATGATTTTTCCTGCACTGAAAGTGTCTTCTGAACGTCTTAATATCTTCATCTTGCTTTCCTGTCAGCTGTATTTATATGTTCAGCTAATACTTTGTAAACTTAAATAAGTCACCGACTCTGCAGTGTGAAGCATTTGGAAGTACAGACAAAGACAGAGCTTCATGATGCATTACTCTCATCTCAATCTGAAGAGCGGGATTGTGTAATTGAGGTCTTATTTAGCTCTATTGATGCCAATGCTACCTTTCACAGGCTGTTAGTTATATTGCTTTTCAATATAATTTCTATTTCAGTTGTGAACTCACTAACTGATTGCAGGAAAATTTGCTTGTTATCTCAGTTCTTTGAGGAAATTCGCATGCCAAGCAGCAGATAGTACTTTCAGGTTCCTTCTAAGGCCTCGAGTTCAAGACTCTGAATCAGATGTTTTTTCTTGTTTGAAAGTACATTCTATCAAGACTCTGAAACCATTGATCGTATTCAAGAAAATCCACTTAATACACTAATGAAATATACTCACCCAGGAATAGTTGCTGTTGTAAGTAGTGATTTCTTTCTTAGTACAAGTACTATATATGCGTAACATATTTTTTTGTGTCATCAGCATATTTCTTCTGGCAACAACTATTTTATTGAGTCACATCTAAAGTTTTTCTAGGTAAAAATGCGTCAAGCTGACCATATACAGCCCGTGTATATTTCCATAATACAAGTAATCAACTTTTACTTGCGCAGGGCTGTTTTATGTGGTTTCCCTTTATTTTCTGCAGGAGGTAAAATACAAGCTTTATGCAGAAGATTACTATTTGGCCAAATTAAGCCAGTATGCCATTTATGGATTCAGTAATTAGTTGCTCTTTTAATATCATCATCAATTTTCTTATCTGTAGTTACAATATGCCATGGAAAAATGGAAGAATAAATACAGCATAAAAATTGATAGGGCCGCATGAAATCCTAAAACAATCAAGTAATGGTTTACGTCTATATTTTACCTGCTATTTTGATGGCAAGTGAAAATGTTGTTAGTTTCTTTCAGGTTTGGATTCTAATATTGGTTATTTTTCAGGTTATTAAACCAAGTGTTGTTGGTGGCTTTGAGAACGCAGCATTGATAGCCCAGTGGGCTCAACAACATCAGAAAATGGCTGTTATTAGCTCTACGTTTGAGAGTGGCCTAGGCTTGTCAGCATACATTAATTTCTCATGTTATCTTGAGCAGAAGAATGCAGAGATATGCAAATTAATGAACAATAAAATGGGCCCTGTGGAAACTGAACACCGGAGAAGAAAACTGAAAAGCATTGCTAGGGTTTTATTCGAATAATACACTCATAGAAAACAAACAAAGACACAGAATATATAGCCATATTCTGGTCATAAAGCACAGCTTTAAACAAGGAAACAAATCAGCAAAATAAAAAACAGATTAGCTACAAATCTGGAACTAATTACAGTAAGACAGCCCTGATTTTTATTCTAGGAAACTAATCTCTAAATGCCCCTTTAATTCTCTCGGATATCAGGGATACCGGAGATTGGGCTGATCTTCAACACTCCCCCTCAAGCTGAATTGTATATATCAAACAATCCCAGCTTGTAAATCATCTTCTCGAAAGAGGATCTGGGCAATCCCTTAGAATGTCTGCTGTTTGTTCTGTTGAAGCTACATAAGGAATGCAAATGGTCCCGTCTTCAATCTTCTCCTTGATAAAGTGACGATCAACCTCCACATGTTTGGTACGATCATGGTGTACAGGATTGTGAGCTATACTAATGGCAGCTTTGTTGTCACAGTATAGTCTCATAGGACTTTTTGTTGCAACTCGAAGTTCTTTGAGGAGTAGCTTTAACCAAATTAACTCACTAACTCCATTCGCCAAGGACCTGAATTCAGCCTCCGCACTGCTTCTCGCTACTACATTCTGCTTCTTGCTCCGCTATGTCACCAAGTTTCCCCAAACATAGGTGCAATAACCAGACGTCGATCTCCTATCTGTCGCAGAGCCAGCCCAATCTGCATCTGTGAAGGCTTCTACTTCGCGAGACTCTCCCTTCTTAAAAAACAAACCTTTTCCCGGGCTTCCTTTCAGATACTTTAGTATCCGGATGACTGCATCTAGGTGTTCTTCATAGGGAGCATGCATAAACTGGCTTACCATGCTGACGGCAAAAGCAATATCAGGTCTGGTATGAGCTAGATAAATGAGCTTTCCAACCAATCGTTGATATCTACCCTTGTCCACTGGTGTACCTGTAGTCTGGTTTCCCAGTTTAACATTTGGATCAGTCGGGGTGTCAACAGGTTTGCATCCAAGTAACCTAGTTTCCTTCAAAAGATCTAGGACATATTTTCTTTGAGATACAGAGATACCCGATCTATTTCGAGCAATTTCCATACCAAGAAAATACCTTAGCGTTCCCAGATCTTTGATCTCAAATTCTTTTGCAAGCTTCTTCTTTAAGAAATTCATTTCTGAAACATTGTCACCAGTTAGGATAATATCATCAACATATACAATTAGTATAGTTGACTTACCACCCTCATGTTTGAAGAAAAGCGTGTGATCAGTGTGGGCCTGCTTATACACCTGTTGGCGAATAGCCTTTTTGAATCTTTCAAACCATGCCCTTGGTGATTGTTTCAGTCCAAAGAGAGATTTCTTCAGCTTGCACACCTGCCCTGTTTGTCCTGCACTCTTAAAACCTGGAGGAAGTTCCATGTAGACTTCTTCAGACAAGTCTCCATTAAGAAAGGCATTCTTAATGTCCAATTGGTGGAGCTGCTAGTCTAGATTAGCTGCTAGAGAGAGAAGAACCCGGATCGTGTTGAGCTTGGCAACCGGAGCAAAAGTCTCTTGGTAGTCTATCCCGTAGGTTCGAGTGAATCCCTTAGCAACCAAACGTGCCTTGTGCCTTTCTATAGACCCATCTGATTTATACTTCACGGTGAAAACCCATTTACAGCCAACAGGTTTTGCGTCTCTGGGTTTTTCAGTCACTTCCCAAGTCCCACTTTTCTCAAGAGCTTGCATTTCTTCTTCTATTGCCCTCTTCCATTCAGGTCGTTGAAAGGCTTCTTCAAAGGTTTTGGGAATTTCGGTCTCTTCAAGACTAGATACCAACGCTTTCAGAGAAGAGGACAAATGGTCATATTGAACAAAATGAGCTATAGGATGTTGAGTACAGGAACGAACTCCTTTTCTTATAACAATAGGAAGATTGTTAGAGTTTTCCACAGAAAAAGGAACAAGAGAATTACCTGAGTCCGGGTCGGATTCATGACAAGTTTCGAGAGTAAGAGGGGTTTGTTGATTCTTCTGACGAGAGTAAACACGGAGTTCTGTATTTGGCTGGGAGTTCGGTTGCTGGACATCAGGTTCAAGCTCTTTGTTTTGATTATTTTCCACATCATGATCCCTTCCTTGTTTATTACTTTCATCATCAGAAATGTCCATTATTGGTAAGCTGACGCTTTTAGAGTGTGGAGAATGAGTTTCAGAGGAAGGTATCGGATGGAGAGTTTCTGGAGAAGAATTCCAGAAATTTCCTTCACTGTTTTCCTCCCCCTGAAGGGAATTTGTGGAGAAAAAAGGAGTATTCTCGAAAAAGGTGAGGTCCATGGTCACAATGAATTTTTTCTTTTCTGGGTAATAACACTTGTAGCCCTTTTGATTAGCAGCATAACCAAGAAATATTCATTTGAAGGCTCTCGGATCAAGTTTGTTACGGTTGGGATTATGGTTATGAGCAAACACAGTACACCCGAACACTTTGAGAGGAAGGCTACTTATTGTCCGGTTTTTTGGGAAAAATTTGGATAGGACAGACAGCGGGGTTTGGAAACGGAGAACATTTGTAGGCATTCGGTTTATCAGGTAACAAGCAGTGAGAATAGCATCTCCCCAAAAAAGTTTGGGAGTGTTAGTTGTAAACATTATGGATCTAGCAACTTCTAACAGATGTTTATTTTTTCTTTCAGCGATGCCATTTTGCTGGGGTGTGTTGGTACAAGAACTTTGGTGGACAATCCCATTTTCATTGAGATACCCCCCTAAAATTTGGTTAAAATACTCTCTACCATTATCAGTATGTAGAACTTGGATATTTGTGGAGTATTGAGTTTTAACCATATTGTGAAAATTTATGAAGGTTTGTTCGGCATCAGATTTATCTTTTAATAAATACAACCAACACACACGAGTATGATCATCCATAAAAGATATAAACCAACGTTTGGAATAAAGATTGGGAGTCCGAGAAGGCCCCCAAATATCACTATGAATCATGGCAAAAGGTTTGGTAGCTTTATAAGGTTTTGATTTGAACACAGACCTTTGATGTTTTGCAACTTGACAAATTTCACATTGAAAAATATCATTGCTCTTAAACAAGGAAGGAAACAAATGTTTTAAATAAGCAAAACTAGGATGCCCTAACCTAAAATGCCATAACTTAACTTGATTTTGTCTTGACGAAGTTTCCCAACTAACGGTATGAACTTGTTTGATCTCGTCGGTGCCCTCGCCAAAATAGTAGAGCCCCTCATACTCACTAGCATTGCCAATCCTCTTCCCCGAACTCCGGTCCTGAAATTCACAATGATTCTGTGAGAAGATAACTCTACAATCACAATCCTTACACATTTTGCTCACTGACAGTAAATTGCATGATAAGTTTGGAACATGTAAAACAGACTTAAGAACAAGAGTTGAATTAATTTTCACAGTCCCAATTCCAGCAATAGGAGACAACGACCCATCAGCAATTCGTACTTTAATATGACCATTATTCAGGATATAAGAGGAAAATAAGTGAGCACAAACTGTCATGTGGTCTGAAGCCCCCGAGTCAATAATCCAGCAATTTTTGACTTCTTTTGTGCAATTTAGGGCTGAAAGAAAATTACCTTGCTGGGCAATTAAAGAAGTACCATTTACTTTCTCCGGAGTGAGCAATTTGTAGAGCCGCTCAAGTTGTTCTTTGGTGAGATTGAGGCTGCCACCAGTATGGTCAACACTGGACTGATAAGCACGGGTTTCCTGGGACTGTCCAGGTTGCCTTTGATTTTCATGGCTGTTCTGATTATGGGGTTTCCTATGTATTTTCCAACAGGTCTCTCTCGTATGATTGGTTTTTCTACAGAAATCGCACCAAAGGTTACCTTTCTTCCCACGCCGTGATTCTGTTGAGGCGTCTGGTCTCCTGTTCTGCTCAAAACTTTTAGACACCAGCGCTGAAGTTTCTGTTTGGACAGGATTCCTGGAGTCACCAAGCATAATCTTGCGCCTACTTTCCTCCCTTCGAACAGCAGCAAATACTTCTTCAATCTGAGGTAAGGGTCGGATTCCAATTATTCGGCCACGAACCTCATCTAGATCTTTGTTCAGCCCTGCAAGAAAATCATAGGTACAAGTTTTTTCTACAAGTTTCACATATTTCCCTGCACACTCACCACACCAATCATTCGGTTCAAACAGGTCCAGCTCCTGCCAAATCTTGGTGAGGGTGGTGTAGTATTCAATGACGTCCATGTCTCCTTGTTTGAGATCCCGAGCTTGGTCTCGTAATTCACACAACTGTGCTGAATTTTCAAGATCAGAGTAGGCGAGTCTCACCTTATCCCAAATGACTTTGGCCGTGGAGTGAACAAGATACAGTGACCCAATGTGTTCTTCCATAGAGTTGATCAGCCAGGCCATGACGAAGGCGTTTTGAGAGTCCCATGCTGCATATGTGGGATCGGTAGGATCTGGCCTCTTTGTGGTGCCATCGATAAACCCGATTTTTCCTCTCCCTCGTATAACCATCTGGACCGACCGTGACCATTGAAGGAAGTTTCTTCCATTTAGTTTGTAGGGGGTGATTTGAAGAGGGGAGTTATCAAAAGTAGCAGTGGGGTTAATTGTAAGGTTAGGTCTGGAGGGAGATTCAATAGAAGTTCCCTCCTTGCCAATCTTGCTTAACCCAGTAAGAGCCTGTTTAAAGCTGTTAGACATGGTGTTTTCCTCTCAACGGTATCCCAGCTCTGATACCATGTGGAAACTGAACACCGGAGAAGAAAACTGAAAAACACAGCTAGGGTTTTATTCGAATAATACACTCATAGAATACAAACAAAGACACAGAATATATAGCCATATTCTGGTCATAAAGCACGGCTTTAAACAAGGAAACAAATCAGCGAAATAAAAAACAGATTAGCTACAAATCTGGAACTAATTACAGTAAGACAGCCCTGATTTTTATTCTAGGAAACTAATCTCTAAATGCCCCTTTAATTCTCCCGGATATCAGGGATACCGGAGATTGGGCTGATCTTCAACAGGCCCAGTTGTAGCGCATGGTCTAGGGACATACTATAGGCTTAAAGAAGATGTAGCTGCAACTTCTCTCAAGATAAGTTGCAATCCAGATAGCGGCTTTGTAGAAGCATCAGTTACTGATGCCAATCGACTTCTGCAGTCATTTCACATTAATCATCAGATAATTAATGGAGACTACACAGGAGAGGAAGTTTGGAGATACCAACATCCTGTGGATTTAAATGGCATCTCTTATCACATCAATGTTCAGGAAACTGGAGATATATCTCATGTTAGTAGCAATAACCGACTTTCATTGTATATTTCTCTGTTTTTCTTTGCATGTTTTGTGTGTGTGCTCATGTCTTGTGTGTTTCCGCTCTCTTGGCATTTAAAAGATGCATTCACTGGAACAAAATCTGGAACCTGTCACTTATTGCTGCAAGAGTCAGTTGACTAACTTGTTTGCTATCGATTAAAATAAGGAGACGTAGTTGCTAGCGATATAGTTCCTTTGGCACTTCTGGTTAATCTTAGTTCTGCTGTTATACTACATGCTTACACTTGCAAAATCAAAACTGATGCAGGACAATGTACTTGTATTTCTTCATGGATTTCTCGGAACCAGTGAAGACTGGATTGCGATAATGAAAGCTGTTTCAAGAGCAGCAAGATGTATTTCGATTGACCTTCCCGGACACGGGAGTTCACGGATACAAAACCATGGTGATGAGAATGCTAGACTGGAATCGAGTTTGTCAATTGAGGTACTTGCAGATGTAATAAGCAGACTGGTACATAATATTACACCAGAGAAAGTTACTGTAGTAGGATACTCAATGGGTGCAAGGATTGCATTGCATATGGCACTGAGGTCTTCCGACAAGGTATGTAAATAAATATCAAGATATGCATTGGTAATTAAAATTTCACTTCTATGCTTGAATCAAATGAGAAGAAATTTTCATCTATTATGAAGGTCAATGGAGCTGTAGTAATATCGGGAAGTCCTGGGTTAAAAGATGAAGTGGCAAGAAAAATACGTAGAGCTGTAGATGATTCTCGAGCACGGTTACTTGTTTCATATGGTTTAGACCACTTTCTGGACTCCTGGTATGCTGGACAATTGTGGAACAGGTGATTTTACTTATTTATTCTTTTCCTGCCTGGTTGTCCTGATTGTCATATTTAACTGTTCAACTAAAATATTCGAACTTTGGTACATGTGATGGTTGTTACATTGGGCAGCTTAAGAGAACACCCCAAATTTAATCAAATAGTATGTAGCCGCCTCCATCACCATGATGACGTGCCTAGTCTTGCAAAAGTCCTGTCTGATTCAAGCATTGGGAGGCAGCTGTAAGTTCATTTCTTTTCGAGTTTCATTTTAAATTATTTCTCTCTTTTGTTTTAAATCATATTCCTTCTATGCAATGCAGCAGCTAATTGTTTGCAGTATAAAAATCGTAAAGGCTCTTGTTTGGTATTGCGGCATTGTGCAAATCTGCGGATATTGACATAAACTTAATTTTGTTCTGAAGTCCCCTTGAATATGCTTCAAATGTTACTGTGAAATTTCTTCATCTCTTTGCTCCTCCTTATTCATGGAATAGCAATCAGTTAGCATAAAATTTCCCCGTCTTTGTGTCAAATTCGTGGCCACATCCCATTTCTATAGTTTCCATCTTTAAGCCAATGCAATCCCTCTAATATTGAATTCTAGGTTCTTTTCTTGTTATAAACCATGATCTTGAACTAGCTTTCCTGGAAATTCATTGGCACCATGAAAATTCTTATCTTGGTAGTTTTCGACATTCTATTTCAGTTCTCTTCTCCTGCTTGTCCATACATCCTCAATAAACCACAGAGTATGACGTGTAGTTTTTTTGCATAGCAGGCCGTTGTGGGACGACTTGAAGCAGAGCAAAACACCGCTTTTAATAATTGTTGGAGAAAAGGATAAGAAATTCAAGAGAATAGCTCAAGATATGTCGTATGAAATTGATGGCGCTACGGAGACTGGAAATGGCCCGCCTTGTACTATTTGTGAAATGGTTGAGATACCAGACAGTGGGCATGCCGTACATCTAGAGAACCCTCTTCCTGTCATCACTGCTTTAAGACGATTCGTGACGAGACTTGAACCGGACTCCAATACAGTGTGAAGGTCTCTTCAGACAAGAATTATCTATTGCAATACAATATTTGGATTTGATATTCTCAATTAAATAGTTTCTTATTGTTTAGCAATGTGCTTCTATTTTTTATCTGTAAAAAGTTCAAAGCTTTTGATTTTTTTTTTTTAATGTTTCTTTTGCCTACAAATGGA
>CM046379.1:4117258-4146563 GCA_025413485.1 Ficus microcarpa | reverse complement strand
GCAAAAAAAAAAAAAAAAGATACGCAGCTTTTGATAGTATTATATATATACATAAACATGAACATGGAACAAGATCTAGAAAGGGGAGTATTAAGTGCACATATTGGAAATCCCCTAATTAAATTAATGAAATGCATGTTACTTTAAAGTTAACAATCTTTGTTCTCTTTGACTAGAAAGTCTATCTACTAGTGGATCACATGCTTGGGGAGAGAGAAAAGAAGCAAGAAAATGCATTTTATTATAAGTGATGAGAGAGATATGGATGGATGTTGACAATGTGTAAGGCCAATGGAAGAAAGAATAATTGAGGGACGTGATTGAGAGGGGGTGGGGGAGGAGGGGTGAGATTAGTTGGCCCCCCATCACATGATTGATTCCTTTGTTTCAATAAAATGGACGCTTCATATAATGATCTTTTTAGTTAAAAAAAGGTGGAGATCTTTATCTCACAATTGTAATGTCTAATATTGAAAGTTATGGGAGTGGAGTGGGATGACCATTTATTATTTTTATTATTATCATTATTAAATGACTACTTCGAGGGAAAAAGATTAGCCAAAATTGGACAAACATAAGAGTACAATACAAGCGTGAATAAAAAGGAATGAGTGTTTCTTTTTTCTTTTTCTTTTTCCTTTTCTCCCTTATTGGTTTTCATGTTAATTTCTGCAGTGAATTGTTGATATATATACAAACATATATATATAGGGTTTATCTTATATCCGGTATCGGATGATATGCGATTATATGAATTTCAATTACTGTGAATGTGAACTTCAATTAATAAAAATATAAATTCATACAGAAGTAAATATAAAACAAAAGAAATTCATACTCATTTTTAACAACATACTCTTTTGCATGAATTTATATTTCTAGTAACTGAAATTCATCTTTACAACAACTGAAATTTATATTACCAGATATCATATGCTACTTGATGTGTGTGTACGTATGTAATTCATCTTCACAAGAGAATATATCTTTTTGAGTAATAATATTAATAAGACGAACAGCACATAGTATTTTTTTTTTTTTTTGGGTCTTCTTCCTTTTAGCAAGATTGCATGGTATGTAATAATACACATGAAAGTGTGCTTTCTTATAATAATAATAATAATACTACGCATAAAAAAAAATTAATACCACTAAAATATTTACTTCTTTTTAGTGTTATTTAAAAAAAAAAATGAAAGATGTTTCCTTCTTTAGCCTAAACCTAAAGTGTTAGGTACCTACTTATCCAAAAAATTAAAAAAAATAATAATAATTTCGGTACCTGATCTGAAAACGACACAAAGAAGTTAATGGATTTTTGGAAACTACATGGCATTGAAGTGAGTGACAATAGAAAATTTCCAAAAATGAAAGCAAAAACAAAAAATCACAGACAAGGAATTAAATATTAGAAAGAATGCGAGATTCACTCAAAAGAAAAGTAAATTTGCAACATATAGCTTTTCACATCTACTTATATTGAGATAAAGGAAGATAAAAAAACAACCAAGCCCTTTTCCTCCTTCACTTTTACAATGGTTAAAAAAATAAAATAAATAAATAAATAAAAAGTGGCAGAGCCTAGATGAATCAATTTTTTTTTGGAATTCAAGATGCGGGAATTTGAACTGTATGTTCTGGTGTAATAAGGTGTGAATACTGTCTATCACAATTTTTGAAAAAAAAAAAAAACGAAAGAAAAATGATAAATTAATGATAAGATATAAAAAATTACTTCATTAATGAATCATAATAATTATTTATATATTAATGTGATTTTAATTTAATATACATCTACTTATGAAGATAAAAAACAACAAAGCCCTTTTCCTTTTTCACTTTTAGATGGGTGAAAAAAAAAAGGGTGGCAGAGCCTAGATGAATCAATTCTTTGTTTTGAAACAAAAGAAAAATGAGAACTTTACAATAGAGAATTAAAAGTTACTTTATTAATTTATTTCTTTTCTTTTTTGCTAAAAAAAAAAAATCTGACGCTGATCCCGTTATTTCCTATTTTGAAACTCCATATAGACAAGGACAACTTTTCTAAATTGGCAAAGGATTCGAACCTCCGACTTTTCACTTGATAAGATACTTAATGTTGAATCTCACATTAATCCATCCACCACTGTGTGGCCAATTTATTTATTTTCTACTTAGAAAATGGGGTTTTATTTTAAATTATAATAATTAAGAACTTTTATTTTCATTTACTTATTTTCACTTTAATGTAATTTTAATCCGATTTATCAATTAAAAAAACATGCACTATAAATAAAAAAAAACCTCACTTCAAAAAGTTCCAAAGAAAAAACATCACTTTTTACAAGGATAAAGTTAAAAATGCTATAAACAATGATTAATCCCTTCAAAAAGCGATTACAAGAAACAAGTGAGAGATTAGAAAGACGTACCCGCGTAATTATGATCAAATAGAAAAACCAATATTGAAACTTTTTTTTTTTTTTGGGTACAAGAACCCAACAAGGACAAATTAGGATTTGAGTTTAAAATTCCCAAATTTAAGAATACGTGCTCCGCGCATATATTTTAAATTTGTTTAACTTTTTAGACATAATGAAAAAGAATATTTAAATAAAATTGTATTCGAGAAAAACTAATTAAAAAATAATAAATCAGGAAAAAAAAATGTATCTTAATGAGGCATAGTTAAAAATATTAGATTTGGTTGAAATAAAGAAATTAAAGAGAGAGAAAAAAATAGAAATGAAAAAAATAAGGATATGTTCAAAAAAATTATTTTAAGAGTGACAAATCAACAGAAAGAAGAGTAAGGTTTTAAGAAAATAACCCCTAAAAAAATTTCACAAAATGACCATCATAAATGGAAAAAAAAATTGTTCAAATTATAATAAAATGAAACTATCATATAGAAAATTAACTAACATGCATATGAAAAAGAAAAATATATTTAAATAGGGATACATTTGTGAAAAAAGTTTAAATCGAAAAAAAAAAAAAAAAGGTAGTTGTAAAGTCAGATTCTATAAAATAATATTTCAAAAGGCCGAAATAAAAATGTAAGGATATATTTTAAAAAAATTATTATATACAAATATGGAAGGTTAAAAAAAAAAACTAAACAAATTATTACATACAAATATGGAAGGTTAAAAAAAGAACTAAGTGAACAAAGCAAGAAAAGACAAAAAAAAAAAAACAAAAACAAAAAAAAAAATATATATATATATATATATATATATATATATATACAAAACTTCATGGACGCGCGGAGGGGTGAGAGGCTTGGGCACTTTAAGGCTTTTATATAAGAGAGTAAAAAGAAAAAAGGAAACCACGTGGCAAGTGTTAGAGCATGAACCAACGAGAACATTCATTCTTTTAAATAGAAGAAAGAATAGAGGGAGAAGATTTTATATATATATATATAGAGAGAGAGAGAGAGAGAGAGAGAGAGAATAAAGAACAGATGAAATTGTTTGGTCGACAAAATGGATATTGTTCATTAATTTGGATCAACCTTCTTGACTCCACGACTAATGAGTGATGACATCTCACCTGTTTTGGGCAATCCCCTTCAACCACCTCTCATTTAATATAGGCTTTTTTTTTCCCCTTCAAAAACCCCTAAACTTTTCAAATTTAACAATTTAATCCTTAACTTTTTTTCTTAACAATCAACTCCATGAACGTATAGTTTTCCACACCGTTATCCCTTTTTACTCACATCTATTAAAGTACGGTTGCTTGCACATAATAGTTCAAGAAAGACATCGGTGGACATTGTAGGCTACGATGTCACATGCAAAAAATCATCTACATTTTGATGGACTTGAGCATAACGAACTAATGGTGCCAAAAAAAAAAAAAAAAATTGTAAGTTTACAAGAGTTGATTGTGAAGAAAAAAAAAATTTTAAGATTAAATTGTAAAATTCAAAAATAAATTATATCCGTACAAATAGCCTAATATATATAGTTGGTCATTTGAATGATTTATAGTTATAGATCGAGCTCAAACTAAACCAAACCATATTCATATCATTTACTATTCGTTATTATAATATGCATCATCATCAACATCATTATATTATTGTTATTATCTTATTATTGTACTAATTGCGACAATTGAACTTGTGACGTAGATTAAGATTATCTTTAAATTTAACAAAATCATAACATATCTTTAGGAGTCTATTCAAGAAGCTTTTAAACATCATCAGATTTAATTGAACTAAGTTATGCATGAGATAAGTCAAAATTTGTCAAGTTTTTTTAGGGTTAATTTTTTTTTTTTTTTTACCATTCAATTAACAAATATAAAAGAATTAAAAAATGATTGGTTTATTAGACTTATATAGCTTTTTTTTTTCCCCCTCCTTTGCTAAAAGTGACATAAGACTCCATAATTAGAAAAAATTACATAAATTTAAAACAAGTAGGACTTGTTTTGAAGAGCCAAAAAAGTGCATTCCAAAATTTCACTAATCAGTGTCACTGCTTTCTCCACCCTCCTAAGAAGTCCTAATGTTTTATTAAAGTTTTTTATTTTTTTTAACAGTGTTAGAACGCCAATTCTAATCCGAAATTTTTTTATAATAATTTACATGATGTCAACATGAGCTTTTTTGAGAGACTTATTGATATAGTCTTATTTTTAATTGACGTGATAATATTTTAGCACCTACTAATTATTAAAAAAAATTATTGCCACATATCATATAAGCTGATTTTAAAAAGTAAGGACTAATGTTGGTCCTAACCATTATTCTTTATTATTATTATCATCATCATAAAAAAAGTCCTCTGGTGGCGGGGGCATAGCCAAAAATATATTTTAGTGTGGGCTTACATCAAAATTTTTTTCAAGATAAAATAAATTTTAGTTGGGGCTTTGTGAGAATTTTTAATTTTAATGAGGCAAAACAATAAAATTATGAACATAAAATTAATTTTAATAAGGATTATATAAGTATTTAATATTTTAAGTGGGGGCAAAGTAATAAATTTTTTAGTGAGGACAAAACAATAAAATTATATATATAGAATTAATTTAATATCTTAATTAACATAATAAATTTTAAGCACGTATTAAAAAAATATAAATTAATATTAAAAATTTAGGATCAAAATTGATCGTTAACATTATTCCTATTGCTATCAGACAAAGCTCCTCTCCCAAATTAAATAAGGGTTCGATAAAATTAGAGATCGAGTTGGGAAAAAATAATTAATAATTAACAATAAATACTTGTGTACTTTCCATTAGAAGAAAAAGGTGCTTATGGTCACAATTTTAATCTTTGAAAGTTTTTTAGGGAAAAAAAAATCTCTGATAGTTTATTGAAATTTTATATTGGAAGGACGAAAGGAAATTAATTCCGCCGATTCAATGAATTTCCGGGAAATAATGTGGACAAAAATACCTACATTCCTAAAAGATGTGTAGCCATTTAAGAGAATCTTTCAATTATTTTTCTTTTAAAAGTGCATAGAATAATTGGAAGATACTATTAGCCATTTCCTTTCATGCCCTACTAAATGGTCACAATCCCATAGATTCATGAGTAGTGTTTTTCTTTAATTTCCTTCCATTTTTATGTACATGGTTTCCCATCAAAAAAAAAAAATTCTAAATTGAATTTGACAGATTCCCACAATGTAATTAGGATATTCAACAATATTTTTTGAAGGACAAAAGCTCAAATCTTTTTTTTTTTTTTTTTAACAATAATTAATGTGATAGTTAGTATATAAAAATTATCACGTCGTAGTTGAAGATATAACCAAATGATAATACTACATATGACTTTACCTAAAAATATAGAATTTAAATCCCCCACTCTCAATTCTAAAAAATATATATATAATGTCAATTAAAATTAAGGCATTATATATATATCAATAAATTGACAACAAATGTTAAATATTTAACAGAATAATTCACGTGTCTCGTGACGATTGTTCGGGGATCTAATTCTCATAAGACTAACTTTTTTTCCCCTTCAAAGAACAAAGTTCTTACAAGAAAAAGAAGGAGATTCTAGCCCTGTGATTGAAGATAATTTCGAACCCCTAAAGCATCCTTTTTATATCGGGTGATATGTGTTCAAACACATCATAATAATTTAGGGCCAACCGCTGAATAAAACAAGTCAAATCTCTTAAGCAAAAAAAAAAAAAAAAAAAAAAAAAAAAAAAAAAAAATCTAATCTAGAGAAAAGGGGAAAAAAAGAAAAGAAAATGAGTTGTTGAAAAAAAATCAGAATGTCTTGTCATTCCATTTAGAGGATATGTGACATTGGGTCAAGGGGTCATAATGAAGTCGAAAATGCAAAGAATAAATTCTCAACCAATCAAGAAGAAAAAAAAGCAACCACATAAAACGGACAAAAGAAAAATGGCAAAGAAATATAAAACAAACACAAAAAGACACTAGAGGAAAGACGATTTCTGTGCACAGATCTTAATTGATAAATTAAATTTATAAATAGTTTTCAATTATTATATATTATAATATTAAAAGGCGACCGCGACGTTAAAACCCTCTTTTGTTGTAGTGAATAACAACGAGATAAAACATGATAATTTAATACAGTCTGATAAAAATCTGAAGGTTAAAAACAATATCCTTATTATACTCATCAATTATGGAAAATAAAAATTTTACAACAAATACGAAAAAATATCTTAGTGATGAAAGTTAGTTTTGAATCAATATTCAAATAATATGTTCTAATTTTTCAATCCAATATTATAATAGTGTGATGTGATAGTTAAGAAATGTAACATATTAGAATATTTTGGCAGTACGATCTTATCTTATTTTTCCACGGTTGGAACTGCATTTTTTGTTTAAGAAATGAAATCATCGATGATAACATGAGAAATACAATCGGCCTTTTCACTTTAGTTAAAATTGCTCAAAATTGTGAGCAAAAGCAAAACGTGCCAATTACACTATTTGCATAACCCTACAAGAAAGTTCGAGGAGCTCTTAGAGAAGAAAATACGCTTCTTCTTACCACCAAGTACATTTAAGAATTCTAACAATAAATATTTATAAATCGGACTTGAAAAATTACTTTAACAATCAGAGCTATAATTGTAATGAATACTGAGAAAGACAATAAAAACTCCCGGAATGATAAAACCATTTGACAGTTATGTCTCTTTATTCTTATCCACTTTCCTGTCTTTTTGAGTAATATTAAAACATATCAAAAATTTTTTTAATGTCATTTTATATCAATTAAAAGATCATAACAATTAAAATATTTGAGTTGATTTAGCATAATATTATTAGATGAATATACATTTTGTTTTTATTCAAATAATATACCGTGCATTTTAAAGTTCTATATTTTTTTATTATTACATTACATATGGTAAATAAATCTATCTATTTTATTGATCAACACTTAATTTTAATATTTAAAATATCCAAAATATCCTTGAAATTAAAATAAAAAATGATTGAAGAAATTCTTTAAATTAAGAAGGTAAATAAAGGGTTTGGGGCAGAGCTCGTAGGCGGTGCGTGGTGGCGGGATGTGAAAAGGTAAGGTGGTTATGACGGTGGTGTTGAGAAGTCTAAATTTTTTCGTTCATAAAATTAAATAATTTTTATTTTTAAGTGTATTTTTAAAATTTTTAAGCCAAGATCAAGAAAAAATATTAATTTATTTTTTAATATAATTTAATGATATATAATGCATGATTTTGACTGCAGAGCATATTTTCTGAATAAAAACAAAATATACGATATAAAAATAGAAATAACCTTTTCTTTAGGAGAAAAAAAAAACATAAAAATTGTAATGCAAATGACTCTTTGATACACAAAATAAAAATCTCCACTGAGACCAAATTTGTAAGAAAAAATATGATAAAACTTAGAGAGATGGACACAAACTGAATTTGATGACGAAAATTTTTTTTCAACAGATTAAGCATGTATTTGGTGCTAAATTTTTAATTGTAGAATTTATGTTTGAATTGATTATGCGTTTATTGAAGTGTTTTCAATCTTGGAAATAAAAACTGTAAAAACTTTAAATGTGTTTAGAAAAAAAAATCAATATGAATCTTGTTTCATTTGTTTTGAAAGTCTATGTAATTTAAAAAAAATAATCTTTTTTGAATTTGTTCATATAAAATTATGGATTTTTAAAATTTGAGTTATAAAATTATATGAATAATAAAACTGAGAAAAAAAGATTATAAGCCCTCGTTTGGTTCATCATTCCAACTCAAAATTTCCATATCAGTTTTTATTTTTTTCTGAAAAAGTTTTTTGTTTTTTCTGAAAAGTCAACAAAAATTACTATTAAAATTTAAAATTTTCAACTCAAATTGGTGAATCAAACGGACCCTAATTATAAGATTTAAACCCTACATCCAAACATCCCCTGGTACTCGAAAATGCATAAAGCTTGTAAGCTTGTTTTGACAAAATCTTGAATCCATGATATGCTCTGATTGCCAGCCAAATATCCGGCGTTAAATATAGCATGTATTTTCACACCATGTCACATTAATCTCTTGAGGGAAAAATCCAAAAACAGAGAAAAGTACTTTCCAAAAAAAATAAAAAAAGAATCCCGTGTTTTTTGGTACTCGGGAGCTTGGACTTTGGAGGGAGATTTTCAATTCCCATTTTCTCTTTTTTCTCTTTTCTTTCTTTTTTCAATTGTCATTTCCCCCTTTTTTTTTTTTTTTTTTTTTTTTTCAAGACCTCCATTTTTGTTCAACTCAAACCCTACTCCATTTCTCATATATGTAACTGTTAAGGCCTTTCTCTCTCTCTCTCTATATATATATTTATGTCTTTCACTGTCAGATCTCTGTCTCTCTCTCTACTTTCTCTCCCCTCGTTAATGCATGGTGGTGATTCTCGGATCACGAATCCACCTTCGTTCTCTGCTTCAATGGCGGATTTCACTTTCTAGTGTGAATCGTTTCAATGTGTAAAAGCTAGATTTTTTGAGTGATAATTTCGAAACCGGGAGAAGAAGAAGGAGGAAGACGAGTACAAGCAACAATGGCGGAAGTTAGAGTCTCTGATCTCCACTTGAAGAAGGAGCTCACTCAGATTCGGAAAGCCGCCAGAGCTCTTCGCGATCCCGGTACCACTTCCTCATGGCGGTCTCCTCTCGCTTCCTCTAGATCCGCCGCAATGCCGTCCGCTCCCGACAACGACGTCGTTCTCCGGTCCTTTCCTCCTCCTCCTCCTCCTCCTCCGACGACCGGCGCCGGCGCCGGGAATGGGAATGGGAAGGACAAGCGAGTGTTCTTGTACAACTGGAAGAACCCTAAGTCTTCCAGCGAGAAGAGCGCCTCCGCCTCCGCCGCCGCTAAAAACGACGACGTTTCCGTTGACGACGACGATGTCGAGGACGAGGATGAGGAGGAGACTTCGTCGTTTGGCGGCGGGAGTCTGGACGACAGCTTGAGCGACGCGCGGAACGGGACCAGGAGGGACGCGAGCCTGGTCTCGATGGGGACGCCGTCGATCAAATTCAAGAGGAATGGCGGGATAAAGAGAAGAGGTAAGAAAATCGACGTTTTGTCAAAGTATCAAAAGGAAATGATTCTCTCTGGGAAGTCTGTAAACTCTAGGAGATTGCTCGAGACTAGTCATCATCATAACTCTCTAGGATTATTAGGCCAGGATGATTCCGTAGAACAATCTGATGACACTGATCAGGACTACTCGAATTCCGAGGATACGCGGCGAATTTGTGGGGCTTCGCCGTTGCTTTTGAAACTTAAGCACAAGAATTGGTCTCATTCGTCTTCCAAGTTTTTGAGAACTAGTAGAAGAGATGACTCGTCTTATACTTATAGTACCCCGGCTTTGTCCACTAGTTCTTACAATAGGTACGGGAAGAATCGGAATCCAAGTACTGTTGGGTCTTGGGATGGGACCACGACGTCGGTGAATGATGGGGATGATGAGGTGGATGACGGTTTGGATTTGCCGGGTCGCCAGGGATGTGGCATTCCTTGTTACTGGTCGAAGAGGACGCCAAAGCACAGAAGTGTGTGTGGAGGCTGTTACTCGCCCTCTTTTTCGGATACGTTGAGGAGGACAGGGAGTAGCATATTTTGTGGAAGTCAGACCATGACTAGGCGGCGTCGAGCGTCGTTGGGCTCTAACAAACGGAGGATTGCCTTGAGAAGTGCGCAGGGGGTGCTTCCGTTGCTTACTAATAGTGTGGATGGTAGGGGAGGGTCGTCTATAGGGACTGGAAGGAGTGACGATGAGCTCTCTACAAATTTTGGGGAGCTTGATTTGGAGGGTCTGAGTAGGTTGGATGGACGGAGGTGGTCATCTAGCTGTAGGAGTCAAGAAGGGCTGGAGATTGTTGCTCTTAATGGGGAAGGAGAAGAGGAAGGGACACCAGAAAATAGTAAAAGTCTTAGCCAGAAGTATAAGCCCATGTTCTTTGGTGAGTTGATTGGGCAGAGTATTGTGGTGCAATCACTCATAAATGCTATTTCAAGAGGTCGGATTGCACCTGTTTATCTTTTCCAGGGTCCCCGTGGGACTGGAAAAACATCGGCAGCCAGGATTTTTGCTTCTGCCTTGAACTGCTTGGCTTCCAATGAATCTAAGCCCTGTGGATACTGCAGAGAATGTGCTGATTTCATCTCTGGCAAGAGCAAGGATCTCTTGGAAGTTGATGGTACGAATAAGAAAGGAATTGATAACATCAGGCACCTTTTGAAACATATATTGTTGGGAGGGTCTTCATCGGCCTCCTCACGATACAAGGTTCTTGTGATTGATGAGTGTCATTTGTTGTCCTCTAAAACGTGGCTGGCGTTCCTTAAATTTCTTGAAGAACCACCACGAAGAGTTGTGTTCATATTTATAACAACCGATCTTGACAATGTGCCCCGTACGATACAGTCTCGTTGTCAGAGGTATCTATTCAATAAAATCAAAGATGGTGACATTGTGGCCAGGTTGAGGAAGATTTCTGCTGAAGAAAACCTGGATGTTGAACCGGATGCACTGGATTTGATTTCTTTGAATGCTGATGGTTCACTTCGAGATGCTGAAACCATGTTAGAACAATTGAGTTTATTGGGGAAAAGAATTTCGAAATCGCTGGTGAATGAACTTGTAAGTTTTCTTCATATGTTTTCCTGACATTGGCTGCTTGAATGTAACTTTTCTGTAGTTAATAATAGTTTCCGTTATCTACTGTAGGTTGGGGTTGTTTCTGATGAGAAATTATTGGAACTTCTGGAGTTAGCAATGTCATCAGACACTGCAGAAACAGTGAAAAGAGCCAGAGATTTGATGGACTCTGGTGTTGATCCAATGGTGTTAATGTCTCAACTCGCCAGCCTAATTATGGATATCATTGCGGGAACTTACAATATCGTTGATATCAAAGGCAACACATTATTTGGTGGTCGAAATTGTGAGTTTTCCCTCCTGCCATTCTTTTAATGTCAATGTAGTCGTCTTTAGCAAAAATTAGGTCTTATTATGTGCATACAACGCCATCGTTACCCATACGACGAGATAATGAGGTTTTTATCATATTTTGTTCAGTTGTTTTATTTTATCTTTTTGCTAAGACAATCAGGCCTTTTGTTGGAGATTAGTTGTAGGTAATTATCAGAAAGAAGTACAGATGTGTCTAAAAGTAAATGATCTTTTACGAAACATGATTATATCTATAAGGAATAAGCATATATGTTGGGTTTCAGTGCTTTTGCATCGTTGCTTCTTGGTTTACTAAGTTTGTTTGGAAGTTGACACTGGGAAGTGGACATGAATTTACTTTGGGAATTGGAGTAGATAATTTGGATTTAGAATTTTGTTTGAAGTTTTGGTGTTCTGTTCTTATGACTTGAACGTTTCATTATGTGCTCATTATCCGGTTGGTGTCCATGCTTTAGTGACTGAAGCAGAATTGGACAGATTAAAGCACGCTTTGAAGCTTCTTTCAGAGGCTGAGAAACAGCTCAGAATCTCAAGCGAACGCTCAACATGGTTCACAGCAACTCTTTTACAACTTGGTTCAGTGTCTTCCCCAGACCCGAATCATTCAGGTAGCAGCAGGAGACAGAGCTATAAGACAGAGGATGATCCGTCAAGTGCTTCAAGAGAAGCTACTGTGTATAAGCAGAAGTCAGACGTTCAATATCTTTGTCGTAAATCGACTTCTCCTGTGGGGCAAAAAGCAGTGAACGGTACTCCCAACTCCAGAGGAGATTTATCGTCCCAAAAGGATGGTCGCGGTATGAAGTCGAAGCTTTCGCATATGGATGTCGGTGCTTCAGCTGCCTCATATGATGATATCATGGTTGGAAATATGATAATCCGATGTGTAAGCTCAGAAAAATTGGACAGTCTCTGGGCTCGGTGCATTGAGCGATGCCACTCGAATACATTGAGACAGCTGCTTCATGCTCATGGAAGGCTTGTTTCTATTACAGAAGTTGAAGGTAAAGCTTAGTTAACCTTGTAGAGGCTTAACTTTCCGTTCCTGGCAATTTTAATTACAAATGAATTGAAATCCAATCGACCCTACATTAGTTAGAATTCTCTCAATGGTACACTTTTTTTAACTGCACTCGAGTTTAAGTTTAAAAGTTACGTACACTAATATGATTGTATGTGCAGGTGTTCTGATTGCTTACGTTGCGTTTGCTGACGAAAATATTAAATCAAGAGCTGAAAGGTTCTTGAGCAGTATAACAAATTCAATTGAAATGGTTCTTAGATGTAACATCGAGGTTAGGATCATCCACTTACCAGGTGGAGAGGTTGCAATAAACGGTCCAAGTCCAATGGGAAGCGAAAGGGAAAGAAAGGCCGCTCGCTTGAATCTGATTGGTGGTTATTCTAATTCGTATTCACTGCCAAATGGGGCCTACCATTCTCCTTCTGCGTCTTCGGAGTTACTGGCGGAAGGCGACACACAAACAAGTGATAAAGGAGAGCAGAGACTGGAGATTCCGATGCAGAGAATTGAGTCCATTATCCGTGAGCAAAGGTTGGAAACTGCCTGGCTACAGGCTGCAGAGAAAGGCACTCCCGGATCATTGAGTCGTCTGAAACCTGAGAAGAATCAGGTCCTGCCTCAAGAGGGCAGTGAAGATCAAACGGAGTTAACGAATTCTATCGGATTGTCGTCGCGGCAATGGGAAGATGAATTAAACCATGACCTCAAAGCAATGAAGGCTATCAATGGAAGGGTCCTTCAAAAGGAGCAGACAGGTAGAAAGGCGGATCGTTATCCAATGTCCCCAAGTTTATTGCATGACACCAGCTTCATTGGAACTTCTGCAAAAGACAACCCGTGAGTCTTGATTTGATTCATATTCACTATTGTTTTCATTCCTTATTCTCTATGATCTCTTTTACTTCGGAATTTACCGATGGACTTGCCTGCGTATATGATGACAAATTAGGTTCCTTTAAATTCGATAACCATATAAAAAAAAAAAATTTAAATCAATTTGTCCAACAATTTCCAAATCTGTTTTTTCTTCAGGGGCTACGAATCAGGAACTGGCGGGGGAGGCTGCAGCGGATTTTTCTGTTGGAATAACAGCAAAACCCATAGTAACGGAAAGGTAAGCTCTTCTTCTTGTATTTGCTAGTTTTATTTGCTTGTCCACTCCTGTTTTGAGTACTTGTTTTTTAAACTACAAATAAAAGTCTCTATATGTTGCTAAATAGGTAAGAGGAGCCCCCGTTAGGCAAGGCAAAAGCGGGCGGTTTTCATTATTTGGCGAATGCGGGAAGCCAAAGAAAACCGAGAGAAGGTTAAAAAGATGAACAGGAGATTCAACTTTGGAGCATTGGAGATTGGAGATACCAATTTTTTTGTTTTCTCTTTGTTATTTTTGGGATGCATATTCTTGTGTATTTATTTTCCGTTTGAGCCATTTTTCAGGGGGGATACAGTGAGATCGGAGAAAAATTGTAAAGGGTGCGGAGTTGGGCGGCAATCATGTCTTCAGATACTTCCATTTTTCTTGGGATCAATAAAAAGTGGTGTTTGGTTAACTGATTCTAATTTACCGATTATGAAATAATTAGTTTCTCTTTAAATAGGATTCTAAGAAGCAACGTCAACTCTTTAGCCAAAAAAAAAAAAAGAAAGGAAAAAAAGCAACGTTAACTCGTCTTAAGATCTTGCATCGTATTATTATGATGTAATCTAGAGCCAATAATAATTGACATGTCTAGAAAAGGACACAAAAGAAATGCAATCGGGTGATCTTTTTATTTTTTAAATCGACACATTTTAGGTTTACAAGTCGGCACAGATTGTTACGACACTAATTAATCAAAGCTTTGGACATAGTCACGATTATGCAGTTAGAAATAATTAATATTTTGTAGTTACGAGTCATAATGCAATATGCAAAAACAAGGCAAGGACACAGTCGTTTATCCTACTTCAAAATCTTCTTCATCACTGGCCGAATCCTCTGGCATTTTCCCATTTAATTTCTTTTCAATTTTTTTTTTTTTAATTTTTCATGGAAGGCAGTTCAAACAAAGCACAGCTCACAAACAGAAGAAGAGAAACCAAACAAGAAAGAAGAAAACAAGGAACAAAGAGCAATGATCACTGCCTTAAAATTTTTTTTTTAAATTTTTAATATGAGGGTTGAGGGAAGCAACAAAAGCCTGGACTAGAAACCAACAAATAAAGCTCATAACCATGTGCCAACTTTATAAAGCGCTCGCTATTCTCCTTGTTAAATACTTGAATTTAAGTCACTTCACTTTATGAGAGATTTATATATCATGCGGAAAGACATTCACCCTCTGGTGTTATATGACTTCGTCTATCTCTATTCCCGTGATCCTTTTTGCTTAAAAAATAAAAAAAACCTCGGCCACGTAGACCAAAACTCTCTCTCTCTCTCTCTTCTTTTCTTTTGGGGGAAACATGTAGACCATACTTAGCAAAGGCCTCTCTCCTCGTCCACATAGACCGATGGGATGACTCTGCATTACATTTGACTTTACTTATTTCTGAGAGACCAAGAAACATCATCCAATTCCTTTCTTATCAAAAGAAAAAAAAAAAAAAAACTAATTCTTCCATTTTTTTAATTAGTTTTTTTTTTTTTTTTTTTTAAATTTCTTGTTTCCTGGTCAACAAAGAAGCAAACAATTAAATTCAATCCAAACAAATGGGTAGGACCGTAGCCAAGTTTTGATTATTAGTTTATTAAGTTTTCTTTATTTTAAATTTCCTAATTTATTTATTCCAAGTTTTCCATTTCTCTTAGTTGTCAATTTTCCTATAATTTCCTATCTACGAATTACCCACTTTCTATTATTCCTTTTCCTGTCCCTATCTATGGGGTTCAAACTTTGCATTATTAGAATTCAGTTTTCCCATCAATCAATCAATAATATTCAGAAAATTTCAAGTTTTCTCTGTATTTTTCTTGTTTTGTCAAGAATCTTATTTGGCTGTTTTTGTAAATTGATATCTCCTAAACTTATCAAAATTACCGTTTGTGCTCTAAATTTTTTTTATTTTAATAGCTTATACTCTGAACTTATAAATGTATATCAAAACACCCTCAATTGATTGGGGTATTAATTATTCTACGAAAATTAACAAACAACTTTTTTTTTTTTTGAAATGAAATTAACATATAGCTTAATGACATGAATAGTCATTTTACTATATTTTAACTTAAATTTATTAAGGTCTTTAATTAAAAGTTTTACGAAAATCGCTAATAATTCAAAAAAATTAAACAAAACGTGTTTCCTCATTATTTTTATTCCATCATTTCTTTTTTGCAAGCCCAAAAAAGGTTATTAAGTTAAAATTATTCCAAAAAATCCTTTGTAGTTCAAAAGAATGTCCAAGGTTAAAAGGTTAACGGAATGGACAAACAAGAAGATTACAACCAAAAAAATAAAGACAAAGAAAGAACAAAATGAAGGTTTAATTAGGAGACTTCACATTGTTCAAACTCAATATTCTCTCTGCAAGTAACAAATCATCCGGGGTTGTTACCTGCAAAATGAAGAACATTAGTCAAGATTTTGCCGTTCGTTTTACGCCGAACAAATGTTGACTACATCAAGAAACTCAGGGAGTTGAAGGCGTGATTGCTTCTTATGAGAACAATGTTAAACCAATTTAATCTTCACTTCCAAAATGAATAAATAAAATAAATGTAGTAAAATTTCAATACCTTGATGTTGGTGTAAGCTCCCTCGGTAATGAACACGGGATGTCCTAGGTGCTCGACAATAGACACGTCATCGGTCACTTCCAGACCTTCCCTGCAACGAAGTATAATAACGGCTAAGAAAGTCGGGAAGTGATTTTCATTGATCAACACACTAACAGAACATGAGTCCCACTTGCGGCACCACTACCTTTGTGGGACCACAAAATGACCATTCATTTCCACAATAGTAAATATTGTTCCCAAAAACATGGATTTACGCGGGAATGGTATGATAGAAAGGGGAGAAGAGGGATTGGCCTCTCGCCAGTAACCGGATACAACTCTCTGTGTATGTCGGTGATCTGTGCAAAATTTCCAAGTACTTGAAAAAAGCAATTGGACATGTACTTTGTAGCATATATTGTGTTATTACGTTTAGGACCCTGAAGACTTACCTATTTACAAACTCGAAGCCTCTTTTGAGCAACTCGGGTTTGATAACCTGTAAAAGAAAAGCAAGGGACGTTTATGAAAGCATGTCGTATAGTTCTATTCGGGATGCTCTTTAAAAAACTATCAAAGGAAAGAGAGTCATAAATGCTTTAACAAGAAAGACCTGGGGGGTCTGCATTTCCCATAGCGTTTTCCTATCGAGAGTTTTCACTACAAAAGACTCACTGTTTGCCTGCGCATAAATAACGAAACAAATTCCGGCACTGACGAAGTTAACAAACCAAGAAATTAGCATTTAATATAATATCTCTCCCACTACTTCTGTTGCAAAATTTAAATTTCATATTTCTCTCAAATTTCTCGCTGTCCAATTAAAATATTCGTGATTGTAATCAAGATAAATCGACGGATTAAAACTACTAATCCTCTAGAGATGGTAATTCTGGCATTAACTTGCTATGATCAGCGATACCTCTTTGATTGTAGCTTTGACAGGAACACCAAGCACAGCCGCTCCATGCAACCAACCGTCCTTGAGTACCTAAAAGAAAAACATGTAAATCTAGTCAGCCTCTGACACGAATGTATAGATGGAATAAATATTCAACGTTTGAGCAAAACCAGGCTTGGAGAAAAAAGAAAGAGAGGAATGCAAGCAAAATTATCATATCTTAAAATGATAAATAATGCAGGAATGATAACGTTCGAGTAAACTGCAAGATAGTCTGTGGTTGCATCCACTTGTTAATTGGACCTTTTATGTCTTCTGGATAAATTCGCAAATGCCAACATGCTTGGACATCCACAAGTGGAAACCAAGCATTAAAACGCTATTCAGAGAACAGAACATAAATAAATAAATAATACTGTCACATCAACAACCAAATTCACATGTTTCTAATTGTGATTTTAACTTCCTATGCATTTTTTATAATATTTGATTCAGCTTTTTCTTTCTTTTTTTTTTTTTCCTTGGAGCCAATTTAAGTCTTGCTAAGAAATACACATTTTACCACCAATAGTCAAAACAACCGAGTTCCTAGTGGCTAATTTCAGTAGGAAAACTCCATGTGTGAGTCTCGAACTTGAGCAGGTTTGAAAATTTTCTAGGATGATACTAAATAATATAAGATGATACAATCTTGTGCTTGTTGAAATTCAACTTCAAGAGAACCAAGGCCAATGAACTAGAGATTTGCATGATCGATTTTCCATCTCATACCTGTCCAACTTCACCTGCTGTTACCAGAGGTCTCGCGGAATCATGGATACAAACAAGCTCAGAGCTTAAGTCAGCTGCCTGTAAATAACATGTGTGTTGGACAATAAATAAAAAATGCAATAATTCAGCAAAAATCAAGGGACAATGCAATTATGGGCAAAGTTCTACTTGGCACGACCGCAGATTAAAAACTACGGCTGCTAGCACCCACTTTTTACAATACAATTTGGCATACATGTTAAACCACCAATAGAGAATACCCTTTTTTCTATTGAAAAGAAATTAATATCTAATTGCTTCCTTATTAGCTTAAGGTGTGAAAATAAAAGGTACTCAATTCAAAAACAAACAACCAAGGCAAATAAGTTTAGATTCCACTAGCCAGCTTATAAGTAAATATATGGTTGTCAAAACCAGCAAAACGCGCTCCTGCAATGGATTAACAGGAAGAGATGTAAAAAAGACAGCTTGAAATGAAAATTTCTACGTGTGTGTGTGTGTGTGTGTGTGTAAGCTTCCTTTGTAACCAACCCTTTGCAACACATGTTAGCAGCTTAAGGTGGCACCATGATTTTCATAGAGTACATTGGAGACCAAAACGAGGCACACTCTTTTATATTGAAATTATAATTATCATTGTTAGAAAACGTGAATCTCACAAATTGACTAGCTAAAAATATTTGGAGAATAACTAAAACTTATAAAAATAGGTTATCATGAAAAAAGAGTTTCACGCACCTGTAGTCCACTGTAAACAGAATCTTGTCTTTCCTTCCCAGGCAATGAGAACTTTAGTTCCACGTTGATCTTCTCTTTCGTATCTAAGAACAATACGAGAAGCAAATTAGTTTAAGTTGCTCCAATAGCAAAGAAAATCAACATTAAAAACAATAAATTCACCAGGAGGCCAAGGGATGCTGTGAAAACGAAGCCGGTCATATATGCATAGAGAGAAGGGACAAGACAAAGATCATACCTTCAAAGATATCCTGGTAGGACGGATCACAAACTACAACAATTTCCTTCACTTCAACCAATTCAGAAAATGTGTAAAAGCTGCAAGGAATCAGCACATAATTGATGGGATCTAAATGAATAACAACGAAAACCAGGTAAAACCGTTTATTAACAAAACAATCAGCTTTTTCATTTTTCATTTGTAAGTGTTCATGATCATTTCGACTGCTCTTTTCACTTTTTGCCTTTCATTAAGAGTCAATATTGCAACTATTTATTTTAGGGTTGCAAAGGGATATCACCACAGGTGTAGCCAAATTTCTATTTTCAATGTTTCAATACCTCTGAACTCAAACTAAAGACATGAGACATGAGACATGAGACACGAGTATGGTGAAGTACCCACAAATAGATATTGCAAGACTGTTAATAGTGGAATCAAGTTGTCGCGATTTACCTATATAGTGCAATTGGTTGGCCTAAAAGCGGAAGATACTGCTTTGGCATGCTGGCCTAGTTGCAAGAACATAAGAAAACCATCATATGATAGGTGAAAAAAATCAACAAACTTTCTGCATTGCAGCAACAAAACTGAAACATCTTTTTACTTTTGCAAAGATGACAACTAAAAAACATGTGATCACGCTTAGCAAATAAAAATTCTTTGATGCTATGTCAGTGGCCTATTACTTATCAGTGAGCAGAAGAACTAAACTTGACCAAGGAAGAAAGTAAGGACCAATAACCAAGCACACAGTTTTCCGGAATTTTAGTAACACTTGTAGGGGTTTGTGGTCGATTTGATAGGTTTAAAAGTTAAAACCATGACCAAACCAAATTATTTTTTTGTTCAAGTTGGGTTTAATTGGTTGGTTTCACAGTTTGCAAGTTTCTTGAACACCCCATACTAGTTCAAAGAAGGAATATGAGCGAACATTGTCTTTTTTAACTTTTTTTTTTTTTTCAATGAATGTCTCAAGTTTTGTAAAATTAGGAAAGTAACTTTTTTTTTTTAAATGATCAATAACTGATTGACCATTTTGTATATGGACAATCTTTGACGAGAAATACCAATGTGTTTTTATTCTGATTAATTAATCAGATGGATCAATCAACATATTAACAGCCACTCATTTTACTATTAAAAAAAAAAAAAAAGATCAGTCATTTTTTGAAATTAGTGTTAGAAAACTATCCATGTACGTAATTTCTCCAAGAATGAAACAAATATTTCAGCTCAATAGGAAAACCCTTTTTTCCTTTGGTCATAAAAGTACCATTACTGCATTGCTCTACACTTTTTATGCAACAATGACAATGAAATACACACATTTAAGCTCAACGTCAATCCAAACAAGTCATAAGAGGGAAAAAAAAAAACACTTACACCCATACGCTTTCCCTTCCCCCCAGCCAGAAGAATGACCGAAACGCTTTTCTTCTTCACAACAACATCAGGCTTCTTCTGCATTCATTATCATCAAAAAAAGAAATGAAAAAAAAAAAAAAAAAAAAAAAGAAAGAAAGAAAACCCAAAATTTTGCTTTCTTTCAAAGAACAAAAATTTTCCCATATCAGAGAATTCAAAATATTCGAATCTTACTTCTCCAACATTTGCAGAGCACCAAACAATCCTTGACTTGGCAATTCTAGTTCTACCCTTGTCTCTGAATCCCGTTCCATGAACTAAACGGAAACAAAAATAACCACAAAAATGAAGATAAACCCAGTTCATTTTTTTTTTCCTGTGGAAATGATTTGAATTCAGGAAAAGGAAAGAAAATGAAGAAGAAAAGTGACTTGCCTGGGAATCGGAGGTTGAAGTGTGGAAGTGGGTTAGTAGTAGATGTGGGAAAAAGTAAAGGAGAAACTTTGCAAGAAGAAGAAGAAGAAGAAGAGAGGTCCAGGCCAAGGAGACCCATTTCTCTTGTTTGGTTTTTGGGTGTAGAGAGATTTGAGATTTGATACTTCAAAACAAAAGAATGCAAATTTTTGTTCTGGTTACGGCAATGTAGAAGACGACAACAATGTCTGTCAGCTTACTAGTAGTAGTTTTTTTTTTTTTTTTTTTTTTGATAGGACTAAAGTGCAAAATTTTATCATGGAAAAAGCAGCCATCAAAATGGAAAGGCTTGTTGCCGTTGAGTCGTTGACTAACCTTGTAGTTGGTGAGTTTAGTGAGGAAACACGTGGAAGGCAGAATTTTTTAGATATTTATTTTACAAAATGATAGTTTCTTTTTTTTTTTCGGTAAAATGCTATAAGGTGAAATGATTCATCGATTCGGCCACGATCATCAATTGATTTGAAAAAATACATTATAGATATAAATCAAATTATGGTCGATTATTTTTAATATAATTAATTATTGATTGACACGGTCATTTTTTTAATTTAATAAAAAATAATTAACTTAAATAGTCTACGAATTTTTTCGAAAGTAACGATTTGGTTCTTTTTTTTTTTAACCGAAATGATCTTAAATTCTTAGTTTTTTAACCGTTTCAGTAATTTCCATCCGATTTTGTTAAATTTTTAACGAAATCTTACTCAAATAATTATTTTTATAACAATATGACTAAAATATTCTTTAGTCACTCTCTTTCTCTCAACAACCCACATCTAGGATGTCTCTCTCTCTCTAACCCCCCCCCCCCCCACAACAACCCAGATCTGGGCTGCCAGCGAGCTCGAATGCACCCTTTGCCGGCGAGCTCGAATGTGCCCCCCAACAAAATCTAGGCTCGCTGGTGACCTCGAACGCACCCCTCGCCGAGCTTGCCCTGCCCTCGATTTTGATCTTAGCCTCTCAGATCTGGGCTTTGGTTTTGAGGAGAGAGAGATATATATAATTTTTTTTAAAACAAAATTTTAAATTAATTATTAATAAATTATTAAAATATCCTTTTATTCTGTTAGAAATTAACGGAATTTGATAAAAATGACTATGATGGTCAACATTTTAAGAGTTCAGGATCATTTCGGTTAAAAAAAAATAAAACAGGGATCAAACCATTATCTTTTAAAGAATTCAGGGATTATCTGTGTCAATTACTCTTTAATAAAATTAGACATTAATTAAAAAGATACTTAAAAAGGTCATACCTCGAAAGATGTCATTCTTTAAATAATTTTTTATAATGAATGTTTTGTTCAATTCCTTAATTTACAAGAGAAAATAGATTCTGTCATGCTGTTACATAATATGTTTTCCTTGTGAATTATTAATTGACATGATTAAATATCAATTTATCAGCAAAAACAAAATTTGTAATACTATAACATAATTTTTCTATGTAAAACATCAATTTATATGTGAAAACAGATTCTGTCAGACTATTACACAATGATTAAAGGGAATGTGAAAACTTGCTTGTCACTCCTAATGATATCAATGACTCTCTTGATAGAAGTGCCGACTACAGGGTGCAGAGAATACAAGTGACAAACAAATCCCAGAAACTCCAAATGCAAATTCTTGACAAGTATTTCCCCAAAATCTGTAAAAACAATTTCCTCCGATATTAAAATGGATTCGAAAGCGAAATCCACTTATAAAATGTCTGAAAATCCATCCGCTCTTGTACGCAACTATAAGGGAAGCATGCTGACATTCCTACCAAATAAGCATTTACAAAATAAGTATTTCATTTGTCTAAATGATGCAAGAATCTAAAGAAGAAATAATAATAATAATAATAATAATAATAATAAGAAAAAATATAGGACTGCGATATCCTTTTTATATACCATCTTGATAGAGCTCATTTTTAAATCATTCAAATATAATCTAATGGTTGAGATGTTACTTGTGTTTGGTAATTATCATACATTTAACCTTATAATAGTATTTGACTAATAAATTAAAAAATAATTAAAAAAAATCCAACCTCCTTCCTCGACGCTGGTGACAGACCCCGCCGACCACACCCCCCCCCCGGCGACCAGCTCAGGTGCCCCTCTACCAGCTTGCTAGAGCCTAGGTACCCCTCTTCCCCTCCTCCCCCGACACAGACTAGTCCACTCCTTCCCTCTTTCCTAACCCCGGCGACGGAAACGTTTCCCCCCCCCAACCTTCTACCATCGGTGGATTTTTTTTAAATTATTATTTTTTATTTTTTAATTTATTAGTCAAATACTACTATAAGGTAAAGTATGTGATAATTACCGTATACGAACAACATCTCAGCTATTTAATTATATCTGAACGGTTTAAAAAAATGAGCTCTATCAATAAGATATATAAAAAGAGTTTTATCATAGTTTTATTACAAAACAACAAAAGTAAGAAAAAAGATATTTAAAAAAAAAGGACTGAAACTCCTCCTTTAAAAAAACAAAAAAACAAAAAAGAAAAAAAGAAAAAAACTCACTGCCACTTTTATTATTGAATGATGTTCTATGTAAATTTTGAGGTGGGGGAATTTTTTTATCTTTGGGAACTTTAGAAAAGTGTTAAAAAATCATGCCACAAAAAATTTTTTTTTGCAAAAAATGTCATAAAATAATGTTTTAATATCACTTGATTAATTATAATTAATTTTAAAATACCAATAATATCCTCAAGTTGTCAACTAACACCAATTAATATCTATGTTGACACCAATTAGTTTTTTTATAATAAATTGGTATAATAATTTCTAAATTTATTTTATAAATTTTTTTAAAAAATAAATAATAAAATTTGGACGGACCTGACATTTGACATGTTGGGCATCCGTACTAAAAGTGCAGACAATGGACTAACCTGCTTAGCCACGTCTATATCTACGGGCCTGTTTGGCATACAAGTTTAACTTAAGTTAAACAGTATTTTTTTTTATTTTTTTCTGAAAAAACTTTTTATTTTTTCTGAAAAAATTTTTTATCTTTTTAAAAAATTAACAAAAATTACTATTTAAATTTAAAAATCTTTTAAACTAAACTCGTTCACCTAACCCCTAACATCTCGATTTTGAAATCATTCAATTGGGCTAGCCCACTCGTCAGAACCAACGAAACCAACCGGAGGTCCAAAAATATTCAAAGCCCAATAAAACTCACCCATTTCTTGTCTGCGTTTCCCTTCCATTGTTCCAGACATCTGATCAAAGAAGAGAGAGAAAGAGGAGAGAGAGAAATGGCGAAACCACTGGGTCCGACGGGAGAGTTCTTCAGGAGGAGGGACGAGTGGAGGAAGCACCCGATGCTGGGGAACCAGTTCCGCCACGCCACCCCCGGCCTCGGCATCGCCCTCGTCGCCTTCGGAATCTATCTCGTCGGCGAACAAGTCTACTACAAGCTTTATGCCCCTTCCTCTTCCTCTCATTCCCATTCCCATTCCCATTCCTCCGCTTCTTCTCATTGATCCCACCTCCAAACACCTCGGGTTCCTCTCTCATCCATTTCCCTCTCTGTTCTTCGATTTATCGATTTGCAAATTAGCGTTTGTTCTCGTCTTCATGTTTATGTTTTGATCTTATTTTATGTTCTGATTTTGCAATTTTGTGCTTGGAAATTTCTACTCTTTTACTGGGTTTGTGTTGAAATTTCGACTTTTCTTTTTGTTGATTTCTACCTGGGTATTGAGTACTGTTCTTTCTTTTTTTGATCTTGTTTGTTTTCTATGTGGATTTTGTTTACTGTTGCATTTGGTCTTTTGGGTCTATTTTGAAATTATTCATTATGCTGATTCAGCGATTCTTGTACTGTAAATTACTACTTTTTTTATTTTTTTTATTTTTTTGGTGTTGTTGCTGTTATTTTATCTTTTCCTTTCGGGAATATTTGTTAAACAATCTTGCAAAAATTTTTGTTAGTTCAGAACGATTGAGAATGTCCGATTTTTTGGTAGGTCGTTCCAATGTTAAAATGAAAGAAGGTTATTTATTAATTTCAGTTTTTGAGGTTGTCACTTTGGCTAATTCCTTGTCTAATAGCTTTTGTACTCAACTTGTGGAGTTGGGACCGAAAAATTGGGTGCTTTGATGTCTTTCTTTGCCATTGGAAAATAAGGGATCTTGGTGGTTGAATTGTTGTTATAGATGAAGACCTAGACTGTACGATTTTGACTCCACTTGATTGATTAATGTCCACCCATGTCATCTGTGGTTTTCGCATCTGATAGACAGAGTTTCTTTCATATTTGTCTGGCAAATAGTGGCAATGGCCTTAACGCTTGATTGAATATGTATTTTTCTTTTTAATCTGATGCCGTTGGTGATCTGTTAATAGTTTGGAGTTTATAATCGGGAAATAAATGAGGGAAGAGTTTTTGTAAATCTGTGTGAAGTTCTTTGTATAAGGTAGAAATTGTTTAAGAAATGCATGTTTTAAATTACTTCTGCCGGCTGTTCTGTTTCTTAGAATGGTAATAAGAATGATAACTGTGGTGGGAGTAGCTATAATAATTGGTATTACAACAACTAGCTAACGTGGACGTGCTCAATGGAGAGGTTGGTTGGAATCTCTTGAACAAGGGAATTACAAGAGAAAAAAAAAAAAAGAGACTTTTGATAAATAGGAAGCTATATCATGCAACGAATGAGTACAAACGAGGAAGTACTCTTAGTTGGTTCCATGTCGGGACCCATCCTCCAATTTATAGACCAGGGAAATGAATATTCTAGATCATTACAAGTAGTGACAAGCCTAGAAACTTCGGGAACTATTACATTTATACAAGGTGTAAGAGATTACTTGTTTTCTGGAAGTCTCCTAGCTTCTACAAGGACACGAAACTTCTAGAGAGTTCTTAAAGATTCTCAAAACTAGACGGTTCTAGAAGGATCTTGACTTTAGAAGGACAATTTAGAGAGTAACAGAATCTACTAGAAATCTTTTGAAAAGTTACTGCTTGCTTCGAAGTACCTTGATTTCTCCACGATTTGCTCGAACGTTCCAATCGATGGCAACTTGAAGGAATGCTTTAGAGAATCCTTGAGTCTTCAAGTGTCCGTGATAAGCCCAAATAAGACCATAAACATTTTTTCCCTTTTATTTTCAGCTAGTCGGATTTAGTGTTTCTTGTCTCCACTCCACAACAGCTGCCTCTTTGATTTTCAGTAGCTACCTTGTTCTTCTCTATTTGAATGAGCTTGGGCTTTTCCATTTGGGCCAAAAAAAAAAAAAAAAGGTAAGTAAAGCTTAGTGGCACAATTTGCTCGCTTTTGCCCCTTTGTTACATAGGAGGCTTAATCGAAGGCTTTAGGATTTTGTAGTGTTAATAAAAGTTGTCTTCCAATGGAACATCCAACACCCTAGAAGGTCCTCGAGAGATTAGGGTATTATGAATGAAGCTTGGATTTTCTGGAAGACATTAGAATGTTTTAGGATATTACACTCGAGAATGTTCTTGAAAATCCTCGAATCGAGAACTTTTTAGAAGTTTGTAGATGACATTTGAAGAAGCTAAGACATACTTGTAGATGGGCACCAAGAGGACGCCATAGAAGCTTCTAGAAAGGAGTAGAATCTACAACACTAATAGTTTCGTAGAAGTTTATAGGTTTTTCGTTGCTTGAAAAGTTCTAGATGATTTATTAGCAGCTCGTTGCCCAAAAATAGGAAGATGGGTTCTCATTTGGGACCAACCCTGTGAAGCCTACTATACTTCCTTACTTTTACTCCTTGTGTAATATAGTTTTTATTTTACTAAACTCCCTTGCTATGTTCACTCATTCCTTCCCTTGGCCATTTCCATAAGTTTTTGTGCCTAGTTAGGCTAACTTAGTATTGGGAGTGTGCCAAGTACCGGATGGTTGTTAAAATGATTGTGCCGTGACATTAACCTTAAAAAAATGCCTTGCATCAAGGCCTTCCTCATTTATGTGAGGTGTCTGCCTCTTTCCAATAGCCTCAGGATTAAGCCCCAAGGTTTTTTCTCACATTGCATAATTTTAAACCTCAAGTTTCTGTGGCTTTCATTTCTGATCTGCATTTTCTTGTGGTTGGAGTTTGTTTCCTAGTGAAAATCAATAGCTTGTTTTGGCCTGTGGTAAAATTAAACGGGTACCATGTAATGAATAGTTCAACCAATTGTGATCATTATATAACATAAACATGTATAAGAAAATATTGCATATGGAGTTCGTCTTGAATGAAATGTATGTTACTGGCCTATCATTTATGCTGCAATAATTATCTTCATGACTTTTTTTTTTTTGAAATTCATTCGATTATTAAAAAAAAAAAAAAATGAAAGGCCAGGCCTATCGCAATAAAGACAGACAAGTGATCTTTAACACGTTGAAGTTTTTCTAGTTTTCCTGCTGAAATATTTAACTTTTGTTTGCATGGCGATACAAATATTGTCTGTGGTCGTTGTAATTTTATTTTATTTTATTTTTTTGACAAATAGCTGATATTGCATTTGCAGCTGGATGCTTGACAGAAGGGATGAAGCTTGGAGTTTTCATATTCAGTGCCCTTTCTTCTGGTTTGTTCTTTTAGTAATAAGCTTCGTATTTACAAAATACTCGAAGAGCTTGAAGCTTTGTGAATTTTATGACAATAGAGATTTGATATGTTGAAGCTACTTCTATTCTGTATTTCCGTTCCTGTGTTTGCCTTTGGTGGTTCAACTTATCACATCTGTAAAGGGCCAAAAGGAGCTAATTTAGTTATTTTTCATACATCTTTGATCGGTTTTGGCTTTGCTACTCCCATTCTAGTTGCTATTTCGACCGTCCATGTGAATGAGCCTAACCAAGAGCGGAAAATGACATGTCTGGTGGGATTTTTGAGGTTGTGTTATATGTTGGGACAATTTATGAAAGCTGAATTTCATAGCAGAGATGTGTGCTGTTTTCAACGTGAAACTCATGTTTTCCGTTTCTTCTCTTGCCTCACTTCCTATTCGAGATGCCATGGCTTTTTACACGAGGATGATCAGGGATTTCTAGTCGTCTAGTTGATATTTTTCTGTCTCCCTTTCTTCGATCGGTCAAATTGGTTCTTTACGCGGGAGTATTTACCTGAGGATTTCTGCACCTTTTCTCTGAATTTCTGTATTCTTTGAGTCAGTTCTCTTTCTCAATCCACCTAAGAAAGCCACAACCAGTCTCCTATTTTCTTTGCTAGGCGATTATAGATTATATTCATTACAAGTAAATCATAACCTAGCGGTTATTTATAATTACAATGAACATAAACGAAAAAGGTTTTTAATATGTTGGTAGGTATCCCCATCAATAATTATCTAGTCGAAGATACAATTTCTCTTGGTTCGATAGCAAAGCAATAGGATTTTGGCAGGGCAAATTCGGATGTACAAGTGTAACTTCAGAATCGCCATTACTCTTTGAATCAGATTTCTCCATAGCTTATGCCTTGTGCATTGCAAGGTTTATTCAACATCATATTCAATAATGTACTGTTTTTATGCTTTTGGAGAAATTTAGCTATCCTCTAAATCTTGGAATATTTCGAAAATTGGGCATGGAAAGAACGATGAGTTGGCAAACCATGTGCTCCCGAATAGACAAGGCACAAAGATGTCAACCGCGGTTTAAAATGGCGCAATGTGAGGCGCTTCTGAAGGAGACTAGGGCGGTCGGAGAGAGGCGTATTCCTTGCATGGAGCGGGCAGTTATCCTCAAGGCTCTTGAGGGTAAACCCTAAATCCGACTTGTTGAAAATTGAAGAGAGTGAATTATTAATTTTAATGATTCTAATTTAAGGCATACTGATGCTTGTGCCATGCTTCACAGAGGGAAAAAGCCTCGGTGTCCAATTGTGTTTTGCAATTTAAAATCTCGACTTCAACTTTGACAACGTCGATAGGGGGTCACAGACCGCGAAGGGAAAGGCATGGTATTGTTCAAGGCTCAAACCACTTGTTGCGACTTGCTTTCACTTTATATTGACACAACCCCCAGAGGTTTTGAGTGCAAAATTTCCTTAAATTGCTTGCTTCTTCCTTGAATACGAAGCTTCCATGAAGGGGTTTCTTTACACCAAGGAAAAAAAAAAAAAAGAAAAAGAGGTTAAATATTTATTGTTATTTTATATTCCTTTCTTTTGTCTCAAAAAGGGGGGAAAAAAAGTCGTCTACTCCTCAGCATCTTCCTGGAACATTCCTCCGTTTTCATTCCAACTTTGCTGTTTGATTTAGTTTTATTTACTAGTCAAATGCCCCGAACCAAAAAATAAAATGAAATAATAATAAGATGAAAAACAATAACAATAAAAGATGTGGTTGCTCTAAACTTGATGGAGGATGAGAAAGGTTTTATGATTATTAGATTAACGTTAGATTTTGTCAAAATAAAAATGTATGCAAAGCCGACGTAATTTAATACAAATTTAACTATTCAAAGTATGTTTTTTTTTCAGTAGAACAATCATACCCTGTCATGTTAAATTATTGACTAAGAGTATGATACCAAATTATAATATTCTTCTTCACATGGATTAGTTCGGATATCAATGATAGTGTCGTAACAATTTGGAGGGTTGATTCATGAACGAACTTTATTCCTTGCTTTGGCATTTGGAATTGTGGGAAAACAAGTTTGTTTACGTA